>MJUU01016200.1:20721-64055 GCA_002080025.1 Modiolus philippinarum | reverse complement strand
TAACTTCGGTATTTAGTTATTTGTTACCACTGGGTCGATGCCTCTGCTGGTAGACTATTAGTCCCCGAGGGTATTCACAAGCCCAGTAGTCAGTGCTTCGGGGCTGACCCGAAAGCCGATTCTATTTGGAACCTTGCAATATCTAAATTTCGTAAATTTTGTTGAAAACTAAGGAGTATCTCCCTCATGCAAAGCTCTGTCCTTAGCTAATTTTGGCTTTACATTTAGATCATATTGGTTATTTGTTCTCTATCAGTTTTTAAACAACTTTGAGACTTTATCTGCACTGAAGAGACATAAGTTGTCGAAAGGCGCATGTGCAGAACTAAATTAACTGTTTAACTTCGGTATTTAGTTATTTCTTACATTCGACTTGATGAGTGCCCTGTGTTTGTCTATATGTTGTAATCGTCCACTAGCTTAAGACAATAGTGCTTTTGTCGGGCAAAGGATGACAGTAATTGTAAGAGCACTTTGCCTGTTTAATTGATGTTGATTGACAATCCCGCGCTCATTACCAATGAAGACATGGATGTAGCGTTGCTCGACAATTAAAAAGGATTCCGCTTAAACCGGTGCTAGGGGCCGTCTTGAACTTACTATGAAGTATGAGCAAAGCTCATTGTTGAAGGCCTCATGGTGACTTCAAGATGAAGTACAACAATAAAAGCGTTGTTCCTTTGCTTGTCTTTTACCATGTATTTGTAGAGACTTTGTCTCATGTGTATTTACTCCATATCCTTTTATTCACCATCTATTACAAGTGACCAAAATGAATTCTATTATAAGAGACCAGATCAGATGGGAAAGATTATGTGACCGTCAATCATACATACTTGTCAATATAGTTGTAGGAAATGTTGTGGTAGTAGTTGCCAATTTTGGGGTAGGTTCTGGTTCAGGTGTGGGTTCTGGTTTAGGGGTAGGCTCTGGTTGTCCGATGGTTGGTTCCACCTCGCTCTCCGGTGTTGTTTCTGGTTCTGCTACCTCAGGTGTAGTCGTTGGTCCCATGTTAGATTCAGCTGGAGTGGAAGGTAAAAGATACTAATTGCTAAGTACATGTGTTGCGATTTTAATGAAATTTTACGATAAGAATTTGAAATTCATAATCATTATAATGTTTTTTTCTAAATTTAATTTTGGAAATAAATCCTGAGACTAATATACATTTTATTTCAAGATCTCTTTGCATAATTAGTTGCATACAAAACAAAAAAGGGTTATAAAGTTATTGAATTTATTTTGAAGGATTACTATAAACTAACAGTAGCACATTTTCTGTCTCTAGTTCTAAGTCTTTAATTTTTATGTAACACAAGCACAGTCAAAAATTTAAAAAATTCACAAAGTTATGAATTAAAATCATTATAATAATATCTTGTTGTGAGTATTGAAGCTACACATTGTCATTATCAATTTTTTTGTATAGTACTGTTGTTTTTAAACATCAAAGAACGTAATTCGATTATATACTAGTATGTTAGTATATACTATCTTACTAGTAGTTTCATATTTTTCGCTGAATTGAAATTTTTGTGTACCTTAACTAGTCTATTTTATGAAAAATTGTTTGAATTGAACAATATTATATAATCAGAAATATGGTTTATCTATTCCAGATTTGGGGCCCTGAAAGGGACTTAGCGTGATTTTTTTGCTGCTTGATTTGTAAGAAATACACTTGGCGTGTGATTTTACATATTTCTGTAAAGGAAACCAACAACCTAAGCATAATACGTAATTTTACAAATCTAGAAGCATGCTGACTTGAAATTGGTCCCCTTCAATAACCCTTAGATCTATTTCACATTGTAATATTTAAATGTATGTACTGTTCTTTTTTCATTACGATTTACCACTGGTGGTCAGAATTCAGATTATCAATTGTGTAAGGAGTAATATTACTATAGAAAGAAATACAAAATATCTTCCAAGCAACTAAAATCACAAAATCAAAGTTACATTACATGTAACTTATTAACATAACAATGAAATGAAATGGATTAAATGCACACGAGTCTCTACAAAAACGTGGTAAGAAGAAGAAATGGATCAACGCTTGTAATTTTGTCCTTCATCTTGAAGTCAAAATGAGGCCTTCAGCAATGATCTTTGCTCATACCTCATAGTAAGTTCAAGACGACCCCAAGCACTGTTTTGGGCGAATTTCATTGTGAAATGTCGAGCAACGCTACATTCGTATTGGTTTTACTAAAGGATGCGGGATCGTCAACAAACTTACGATTAATTGGCAAAGCGTTCTGACAACATTTCAGTAATTAACCTGATAGCACCCGGTTATGACTGTCCAATTGTTATAATGAAAACGAAATAACATACTTAAAAGAAAGTTTAAAATAAGTAATGAAAGGATATGGAGTAAATACAAATGATACAAAGTCCAAATCCGTTGACATACTACTGAAAGCTTATATCAAGAGGAATCTAAAGAAAAAAATCCCATCAAAATTTGATGAAAAATAAAAATTTCTTCAAATACATGGCAAAACCAAGCAATGAAACAACGCTTTTATTGTTGTTCATCTTGAAGTCACCACGAGGCCTTTAACAATGAGCTATGCTCGTACCTGATAGTAAGTTCTAGACGGTCCTAGCCTGTTTGGGTGGAATTCATTGCAAGATGTCGAGCAACGCTTCATCCATGTTTTATGATTCATGGATGCGGCACAAAGGCTAATAGAAGACAAATACAACATTTAGAAATATGCAGAAAATAAATTAACAGTTACTTCGGAATTTTGTTATTTAAACAACCACAGGGAAATCATCGAGTTAATAGTATAAAAACTTAGCATAATAATGAGATGTGGACACAATAATCAGGTGGTCAGAATAATAATTTTGAAATTACGAAAAATAAAAGCATTGCCATCAATGCCAACATTCATAGTTCATTATTATCACATTGATCTCTCTTTCATAAAAGAAATAGTACGCTCTGACATATAATATTTTTTGTTATAAATAACTCAAAATGATAAAATATTCTTACTTTCACAATGTGGACCTGGAAACTCTCTTCCTGGACACAAACATTTAGGTCCGTTATCATCAGTCAAACAAGAACCACCATTTAAGCATGGGTACCCTGGACATCCATGAACACCTGTAGATATATCGCTAATAAATCATTTTATTAGCCTCACAATAGACAAAAATAAGTTCTGCAGATTTCCATTACGACAACTTATGTGTCTTCAATACATATGAAATCATAACAGTTAGAAAAACATTCATTGAAAAAGGTGCATCGGTAGAGTTAGCATCTCCTGCTTCTTATAAGACACTCGCCGTGTTAAGCATGTCAACTCCGGTAGTAAAGTCAAATCCGGTAGAGGAAAACACGCTTTAGTGGCAACGAGAAAGCTCTGTTGTCATCTGGGAAACAGATATCCTATAGCGGTCGCTAAGATCATGACATCGACCGCAAAACTTCTGTAGTGATGACTTCAAGTTATGGATAATATACCCTTGCTTAAGTAGCCTATTTGTAAGCAACCGAGCTCTACCACTGAAGTAACTGTATCGGCCATAAGCCCTCGAGTAACGAATCAATTGGGAGATGTAAACTCAATATGCTGTTACTTTTGAATTTTTCTACAAAGACAAGAGGATCTCAAGAGCCTGTATCGCTCACCTGGGCCATGGCTGACACAATAAGTCAAAATAACGTTTAAGGGTCTCATTTTTAAATTTGATTATTGACTGTTTAAGGGTCACATTTTGAAATTTGCTGATGTTATATGATCCAAAATTAAACTATGTTCCCCATTGGCAGCTATTTTTGATGGGGCGTAGACCGACTGTCACCTTTCTTGAAAAAGACCATGTAAGAATCATTGTGTCTCACTTTGGTTCCAATTGGCATAGTATTTTCAGAGGAGATATATTTGAATAATTTCCCATGGGGTCCAAGGTTTAACAATGTTTCCCGCTGACTGCCATCTTGGATGCTATGCGGAATACCAGACACATTTTATGAAGGGGACCAAATAAGGACCATAGTGACTAAGTACGATTCCAATTGGCCATGTACTTTAAGAGGAGTCCCTGTAGGGTCCAATGTTAAAAACACGTTCCCTCCTGGCGGCCATCTTGGATATGATACGGACTTGCCAGACATCTTTTTAAAAGGGGCCACCTACGGACCATTTTGACCAAGTTTGGTTCCAATTGTTGTTTGGATGTTGTGTAGACTTGCTGGACACTTTTTTAAAGGGGACAACCGAAGGACTATTGTGACCAAGTTTGGTTCCAATTGGCCCAGTAGTTTCAGAGAAGAAGATGTTTGAATGAAAATTTTACGATAGACGGACCAATGACAAAGTGATGGCAAGAAGCTCACCATGGCATAGCCAGGTCAGTTATAAGTTAAGATGCTACTTCAATATTTACCTGGAAGAGATGTTTGCATGGTGGGAAAACAAAAATTACTGAAAGACACAATATACATTTATATACAATTATTATTATTATGTGAAATAAGTAAAGATTACAAAAGTATTTTTGCAAAAAAATGTACAATTTTGTACAAAAACACTTTTTTGCTCTTGATTATGTAACAAATAATTTTTTAGTAAAGTGATAGCAGGGAATTTCTCTAAAACTTATAAGAGAAAAGTAAACCAAAGAAGACTTGAAAACAGAATTTAAAGGGAAATAACCCATAACCATATGGCACTGAAATAAAAAATAAAAAATGCATAAATTTTAAAAATTTTACGGAAAAGGGGTTGTAACTCTTAGACGGGTTTTCCGATTTTCTGCAAGATTGCAGGGCAGATAGATCTCGTCTTTCTGAACAATTTTACCCTTATGTCAGATTTTTGATATCTGCAACGGTTTTTGAGTTATTTGCCAAAAACAGCAAATTACCCCTATGTTCTATTTTTAGTAACATCGGCCATGTTGTTTAGTCCCCGGCTTAACCGAACGCATTTTTTAAACTGCATACCCTGGTGATGACCCAGGCCAAGTTTGGATTAAATTGGCGCAGTGGTTTCAGAGGAGAAGAGTTTGAAAAAAAAAAGTTTACGACTGACGGACGAACGACGGGCGCCAAGTGATGGCAAAAGCTCACCCTGGCATAGCCAGGTGAGCTAAAAAGGGAAGTTGACTATTGGAAAAGTGAAACCATCGCGTTTGTTATACAGCCTAGTTTGTAGTGTACTTCTGTTGTCAATTTCGAAATGAAGGTCAAGGAACGGAACCGATGTGAAAGTATCTATAGTATCCTTAATTCGAGCTCTTTTGGATAGAATCAGCAGATCGAGGGTTGTTTAGTGAAAAATATAATTTATATTACAGATTATTTATTTTATGAAAGGATATGGAGTAAATGAACATGAAACCATTTCACATATGTTAACTTCAACTGCAATAATTTTAATGAGCTATGGCCATTTCGGAAATTTATTCCTCATCAGCAGCACTAGAACCCAAACATAGGAAATCCATAGGAAAACATAGGAAGCTGAAATTAAAGGACTGGGCTAGTTTTTTTTTTTTTTTTTTTTTTTTTTTTATTTTGAAGAAGCCCTTTGATGAATTCATCTTCATACAAATATCATGAGTGGAGGAACAGATCGGCTAAAAGAGATGCACATATGGATATATGGATAACTTAGAACAACCAAGGCTGAAAAAAGTCAAATCAATCTTCAAGTAAAAGGTCCCAATAAAATCTAGACCTTCTTGGTAGAAGGATCATTGTTACTATGTTCTACTGGCGGCCTTCTTGGTGAGATATAAGCCTGCAAGTCGAAGTACTTTCAGAAAAGAGTATTTTTAAATGTGTCCAGAGTAAATTACTTTCATTGTCGACGGTCATCTTGTATGATAAACGAACCGTCTAGTCATCTTTTGTTAAGAGGATCATGTATAAACATTGAAAATTGTACCAAGATTTGGTTATGAATTCTTAGTAGCTTCAGATTTTTGAATGGTCGTCTACAGGTTTCAATGTTGACCTATACTCCTTTAGCGACTGCTAACCTCCCGGACACTCTAATTGGACAAAGATTTGCTATCAGTCGAAAAGCAGTTTTAGAAAATATATTCATTTATTCTTCCCATAGGTTTCAATTGTTAACAATGTGTCCTCCCGGCTGTCATTTTTGACGAGATGGTAACCTACGGGAAATTTCTTTGATGAGGACCATCTTATTACCATTGTGTTTATGTTTACTGATAAGTGGATTACTACTTGCAGAGCAGAGGATTTAAATAACTTTTTAATGGGGCCAATAAAACTTGAACCATGTTCCCCATTCCGAATTTCGTATGGGGTGCAGACTTTTTTGACATGTTGGACGCCGTCTTTAATACATTCGGACTACTAAGTAAGGTTTAAATTGGCCTTGTTGTTTCAGAGGATGTCTTTGAATATATACTATGCACCAAAAGAAATGAAACCAATACATTTTTATCAAATAATTCTATAATTCTTGATTCCAACTATTTGTAAATTAATTAAGGCTCCAAAAATTCCGTCTCATGCGATCATTAAAAAAGTTCTTCAATAGATATCAGTCCCTTGTGGAAAAATTTAAGTTTCGGTCCGAATTCTGATTCAAGATTGTTTTTACGTTATATTGGAATGATAATTTTTCTTCAACTGTCTATGATATTTTAAAAGCAATTGCTGTGGAATTAATGCGATAGAAAAGCAACAGCAATTGCAATTATAAGATCTTAGATAGTTAAAAGAAATGCTACATGAAAAGCTAAAATCATCTAAGGACTGAGCTTTGCAAGAAATTAGGCTTACCTATTTCACAACGTACACCAAACATATTCGATGGACATTCGCATTTAAATCCGTTTAAATGCTGACTGCATGTTCCTCCGTTGTAACAAGGAGAACTCGAACATACTCCATCTTCTGAAAGTCAAAAATATATCATTAAATTATTCTTTTGCCTATAATACCTACTAATATTAATTCTTATTATACAATAATGTAATGTTCGTAGCATGTGTTATAACATTGCAAACTGTTATTCCGGGCTGGTTGTTTCAAACAAGCACAAACTTCTTATTACTTTTATTGAAAATCTAATTTCATTCCTATTTGGTGGCGTCTCTACTTTCTTTGTTTTGTCTAGTTATTTTGTTATCTTATCGAATTCACAATATCTTTTATTAATCAGTCTTTAAATAATGGGTCGGTTCTCATTCACATTTCTTAAACAACTATAGGAAGTAACCTATAATTTTTAATGCGTTTGGTGATAACTTAGAATTAACTTACGCTTTAACTTTCATAACGACTTATTGATTTACAACGCAGAAATAAGAAATCCAAATGAAGATCAAACAAAAAAAAACACAAAAATAAAGCACTAGCAGTGTGAATCAGAATAAAACTGCATACTCTTGTGACTGGCGTATACGCAGGATCGACTTTTCCTATGGAACAAGTCACACTGCCAAAGAAATGTGTACTGATAACTAAATACCGAAGTTACTGTGAATTTATTTTCTGCATATGCGCATTTCGACAGCTTATGTCTCTTCACTGCAGATAAAATTTAAACGTTTGGAAGACCATAAACTCAAAGATAATTAAAAACTGATAGAGAAAAAATAGCCAACATGATCTAAATGTAAAGCCAAAAATCAGCTAAGGACAGAGCTTTGCATGAGGGAGATACTCCTTAGTTTTCAACAAAATTTACAAAAATTTAGATATTGTAAGGTTCTAAAAATTGTCGGCTTTCGGGTCAGCACCGAAGTACTGGCTACTGGGTTGGTGAATACCCTCGGGGACTAACAGTCCACCAGCAGTGGCATTGACCCAGTGGTAACAAATAACTAAATACCGAAGTTACTTTGAATTTATTTTCTGCATATGCGCATTTCGACAACTTATGTCTCTTCAGTGCAGATAAAATCTAAACGTTTGGAAGAGCGTAAACTCAAAGATAATTAAAAAAACTGATAGAGAACAAATAGCCATTATGATCTAAATGTAAAGCCAAAAATCAGATAAGGACAGAGACAGATAAGGATAACTGGAACATATTGGAAAGAAGTATGAACGATAAGAGGTATATTTGGTCCCCATAATTAGATTATTTTCAGACGAAGTGTATGGAATATCTCACTTCATATATTGCTTAAATCAAAACTCATGTAAACGGGTTCAGATACGTCATCAAATCCTGATTGTGACGTCACAAATATCATACATCTTTCGGATTTAACGAAAACTGATAAGTTTTCGTCAACTTTTGGTCATGTTCTGGCACAGGAAGCACAGAGCGCATGCTTGTGCCAATAAGATTTCTTGATATTTTGACAGTATACAAAATTGTCACCTTTTCCTGCAAAAATCTCACTGGAACAGGCATGCGCTCTATATTTCCTGTACTGATATATATAAGGATTTATGTCATTTTCGTTCATTTTTGTGAAAATGCTTATATTTGTCGAATTTTGAAGTTCATTTTTTCTACCAAAAAAAAAAGACTTTGGTAAAGCTCTTCGTAGTTTATTATATACTGATATTGAATTGTATTTTGAGACGTGATTTTATCAAATATGAGGGTCCTAATTTTAGGGGGCCAAATATGCCCAAATTCCCAAATTCCCAAATTGTACAAATTCCTTTGTTTAAATTTATGAATTAGGAACAATATTTGTTTGTTTTTATTTTACGTCACTCAAATCTGACTGATATGTAATCAAAATGGATTTTCATACGAAACAAATGTGGTGATAAAACGATGAATTTTAATAAGTATATGAATGTATTCAATTATATCCTTCAAACATGCATTGACATCACATCCTAAATTTCAGATCTCTGAACGTAGAAACTTCTGTAAAGTTTTGACTGGCAATTTTGAACTTGCACTGCATATGTTCACATTTACAAACTGAACGTTTTAGCAGTTATGTATAAAAATCACAAAAGCAATTAGTCTTATACAGGTAATACGACAATCTTTAAAACTGCTTGCAATATAGATTTCGATATTTTCAAAATTAATTGCACTTAAACTTATCTTCCTGATTTCATCTTGTTTAAAACAAAGATAAGAAATTTGCACGGAAAGGGGTCAAAAAGAGTACTCCAATTTTCAACAAAATCCCAGGGTAAGTAGACCTTTTCATGCTCTTTAGTTTTAACCCACTTAGTTTTTGACACAGATGTATTATAGACTGCAGTTTATTGCCATGTTCTAATATTATGGACAGGGGCCACGGTATTTCGCCATAGGCAATAATTTTAAAGTAAGTAAACAGTTAATTTTTTTTTTCAGGATTTGTTGATAATGGCCCATTGGTTTCCGAGAACAAAAAAGTTTACGGCCGAAGACGAAAGCCATATGATGGCAGAAGTTCACTTGACTTTACCTGTAATGTCAAAAAACAAAACAAAAAGCAAAACGTTGACAGTAAATTTGTCAATTGCATTTAACAATACTTACCTGTTCAAGGATAAGTTTAACCGATGTTACCTAAATATAAAATGATTTCTTGTTTTATACTGAAATAGTGCCACTCATGAAAGGTAACTTGAACTTAAGGGATTAAATAGTTTGCCATCTTTGCTGTCCTAATTAAAGAACTTGACATATTTAGTAATCGGACCTGTTTTTTTTGTTGAAGGTATTGTTGGAGTAGGTTCAGGTTCTCCAATTTCAGGTGTTGGCGTTGGTATGGTGTCATTTGTTGGCTCTGGTTCTTCTACCTTTGGTGTAGATGTTGGTTCATTCAGTTTGGTTGTATCAAATGGATTCATGGTCGCTCTGCCTGCAGTAATAAAAAAATGTTATGCATTTTAACGAAACAGAATACTGTGTGAGCTGTTCATTTTCAAATTCAAAATGAATTTAGTAGATATAAACTAAATACAAATTCCACTACAATGTATTCTCATACTAAAATCATTTTAGTACAGTTTATTTCCTTCACTGAAAATTCAACTCGAAATGATTAATAATTTTTTTCTTGCCAAAACATGACGTTTAAGGATTACGGCGTTCATTTGTTACAGGATGCTCGCTGGTCGAGTTTTGCATTTTCTGTACAATTTTCCTACTTCTCCGGAGTTTTTCTGCTCCGCTTACGTACTAGGGGTTTATAGTGTTAGGTTACGTTCTCCGTCCGTCCGTACGTACATATATCCGTCCTTCATATTCAGGTAAGGGTTTACTTTAGGTTGAAAGTAGTTTACCTTGAAAGAGGTCTGATGAAACTTTTTATGTAGATAAACCATGACATGAACTGCAACATTTTGGAAGGAAACAGATGTTACTATCTCAAGGTCATTCGTAATTGACATTGAATATTGGGAGTGAACATTTGATATTACAGTACCGGTTAAGGTTTAAGTTAAAGGTAGTTAACCTTGAAGAAGGTTTGACATCTTGATGAATCTTTGTATCCAGATAGGCAATGACATGAATTCAAACATTTTGGACGGAAACGGATGTTATGTCGTCAAGGTCATGGGTCAATGACTTTGAATATTAGGTGTGAATATTTGATACATTATACTAGAGGTTAAAGTTTAGGTTGAAGGTAGTTTATCTGGAAGGGGATTGATATCCTGGAGAAACTTCAGATAGAACATAACATGAACTGCAATGTTTTGGTGCAAAAAGCAAAACAGATGCTGTGTCTCCAAGGTCATGGGTCATTGGCGTTGAATTTTATGGTTTAATTTTTTAAGATTTATTTCTTCGAATTCTTCTTAGCATCTTCTTTTTGTCTTTTCTTTAATGGAGTTGCAAATATCTCTGATTCCAATTTCGGTAAATTTCCTGAAACTCTCTAAAACCATTTAATTTTGGGAATTTTACTTAGCAACTAAACATTTTTTAATTACTTTTTGTCAATACACCTTTTTTCAACAACTAACTTGCAAAAATCTTTAATTCCAATTTTGGTAATTTTCCTACAACTCTCCTAGACCACTCCTTTTTGAGGAATTTTACATAGCAACCATACATTTTTGAATTCAGTTTTGTTTAAACAGCCATTTGGAACAAGTATATTGCAAGTCTTTAATTCCAATTTTTGTTAATGTCTAGAAATTCTTAAAGACCACTTGATTTTGGGAGTTTTTCATAAATAATGTATGATCATAAGCGGGCTATAGTGTCCATTGACACAGATACTCTTGTTATATTTATTTTTGGCTACGGACCTCAACATTTTGTTCGATACAAGGTTGAGCTGCCATAATGCCTGTACCAAGTAGACATTTGTTTTCGGTGGTTTAGCACCTGTTTTGTCTTTTCACCGTTTGGACTCTGGCTATAATTAACAATTCTGTTCGGTAATTTTGTTATTTACCTCATTTCATACATCTTTAGGAACATTCTGACAAAATTTTCTCGAAACCGTTCAATTATAAACATTGATATATTAAACATACGAAAAATTCATAAGAGTTCAGTTTCTTACCAAATGTTTTATCACATATATCTCAAAAAGGAAATCAGCAAAATGTCAATTCTTATATTATATTATTTCTTTTTCAGTTTCCTACAGAAAATAACATTTATTTGAAATCCTATCTTTTTTCAAATTGGCCAGCAAAAATCTTTCATTCTTAATTTTTTTAGTAACGAGGCCACTTCCGGGCATTATTTGTGTACCCATTAGATTCTCTATTTGATGTTTTGCAACTTAGGTTTTTTTCAAAAACATAATGATTGGACATTTCAAATGAAATGTAGAAAGAATGAAGAGCTTAGGGAACAGAGGTGCTCAAACAAGCTAATCACACAAGATAAATGGAGAGATATAATATTACATCAACTTTTATATAAATACGTTTGACACATGGTTTCAAGAACAAAATATCTACAAATAAAGAATGTCATTAAGTATCTGCAACGTAAAAGGATATGATACATACCAAAAATAAATAGTTTTTTTATTTCATATCAAATGGAAAACCTTTCCTTTCTCCTGAATTTTAGTCTTACTTTGATGGGAACGTTTTTTAAAGAAAACTTTTTAGAAAAAATCTATTCTTAAAGTAATTGTATAAGACAAATTATTTGTGTTATTTTTCCGATCACATCACTTTTTGAATGACTTGAATAAAAAAAACTTTTGAAAATATATGTACCTGACAAGACGTTACAATCTAATGTATTTTTTAATGGTCTGTATGTTTGTTGTTGGTAGTGATACATGAAGTTGTATTCCTGTTGACTGCAGAGTGATGAAACAGAATCCATGTAACATGACGTCAAGCCTGATGCAAGTCTGCAATAACAAATTTATGTAATGATATTTTTGATGAACGGCAATCTATCCAATATAAAAATGACTATGTAGCGCCAAATTTAAACAATCACTAAATCTGCAAACAAATGATACAAGTTTTATACTTTTGTAACATTTTATGATGGTAGTACGGACGGAAGTATACACA
Source organism: Modiolus philippinarum (assembly GCA_002080025.1). Classification (NCBI taxonomy): domain Eukaryota; kingdom Metazoa; phylum Mollusca; class Bivalvia; order Mytilida; family Modiolidae; genus Modiolus; species Modiolus philippinarum. Next base: position 51,631 of record MJUU01016200.1, on the reverse strand, counting down.
GACGTTCGAGAGATAAAATCTCATTTCATGAGGAACAAAAACTTAGAATTTGACTTGCATGGGTGTAAAAAATTTTGAGTTTGAGTTACTTTCTTAGTGCAATACTTGTTATAAGCTATTAGAGATTTAAATAGTAATAGAGTTGGCCTAACAGGTAATGAAAAGGTAGAAACTGGTCAGACAGGTTATATTTAGATCATCTGGTCTGCATGATCTAGGGTGTAGTCAGTTTCTTCCTGGACATTGGAGAAGACAGACATAATGGACTGACTTCAAAAAAAAACTTAAGAGTTTGGAGGATAATATTGTCAGGACATTTATTTATTTAAAAGGAATTATCAATGCAGGACAATTCACAAATAATTTGTCCACCAGGACAATAGAGAACTCCTAGGTAGGTTTGTCACACACATTAGCCCAGACCCACCCTGATTTTCAATTTGATACTATCGCGTGGAGTTTTGTAAAAAAATGTCGCGCAGGGTTTCATATAAGTATTATTGCCGGATTTATTCGTGGTAATGAAATTCCACCCGCAGGTGACTCTGTTTTATTCCTTTCGCAGGGGACTTCTGGTCATGGTTGTACTTTGGTCACAGATATATTTTGGTTAGGGATGTATACAAGTACAAGCAAGGAATTATGATTAAAAATGTCCAGAAAACTATATCTTTAGAACCAGTTAATGTCAGTATTTAGGGCATGAATTTAAGTCCGTTTCAGAAGTAATATATATTTATTAGAGTAATGGCTTTACATAAGCTGTAGTAGACAAGTCAGACAGTCCGTCACTACATAAAATAGTGAGTAAATTGTGGAACATTTAATTTGAGGACACTATATAGTATTTATAAATAGTCTCAACGGAATGAGAACCTATCTTTGTTGTTTGTCCGTTGGAACTTGCGTATGCAGAACATTTAATTAGGAAAACTATGAACTGTGATTTTTGACTGTGATGGACTGATAATGGACTGATTATTTATTTTTATTTTAGCTTTTATTTATGTGTATTTAGTTTTGGTGTACTTTGACTATGTCTGTGAGATAGAGAAGAGTTTGGGAGGAGTAAATATGTTTTTTTTTTGGTTGTGGTCTTATTAAATTGCAAATTTTTATTTAGTTTATTATCTGACACCTCTTTGACAGATCTCTTGGACTGACCCCCATTCTTTAAAGAACCCTGAAGTGAAAGTTCACTTCTTTCCAATGGGACATTTTATCAATTTACACAAAACACGACACTATGTGAAATAAAAAAACGACAAGCACAATTTGCGAAAATAAACCTGCATCGTCCGCTTTTTTATTACTTTCTTCAAGGTACTGGACGAAACTATTTAGAAACAATCTTACTTACCTACAAAATTCTATCTTTTCAGAGAAAACATTTTTCTCTCCTGTAAAATATTGTGATATTTCGGTACTGACCGATGCATTTAAACAACTACGGGTACTGTTTGCAGCGGCCACTTTACTGAAGCAACCAATATTATCTAAAAAGGCTGAAATAAGAATGCAAGGATTGTGAGTATTTTTAATATTTTTAATATCACTCAATCGACTGTTAAATTTATTTTGATATTACAAAACAAACCGAAACAGTTTACACAGTTCTCTGTCATTTTTCCTTTAGATTACATTCCCACATTGAGGCACATAACAAGATTAAATATCATGAAAAAAAATCACGCGATGACTGTTGTTTTTTCTCATAGATATTATATCAAAAGGAGTAACAGTTGTATTGCATAACAGCATACGCTTTCCCTGCTGATGCCCCTGGTCTCATTCCTTCCGATAACCACGTATACATGTCCATACTATTTATGTCAGCTACATCAATGGATTTCGAGACTTGAATACCAGTATGCTATGCTTCCTTGTAGTTTATGGAACAAAAACTTTTAAAGTTGTGGAAATTTGCGGTCATTTCTTTCAAATGGCGATAATAAATTCTTATGAATATAAATTGATGTAATTTAAGGATGTTCGGTGGTCAATTTTATAATGAAGAGATGATTTGTTAGAAAATAGAAAAATGGGTATTTAAAGCCAAAATAAATTATAGGTTACCGATGTTTTCTTTTTTTGAGATACAAGTTTTTTCAAAAAATGGCGGGAAATTGAACTCCACGGCATTTTTCATTGGTATAAAATTAGCAATGTTTATCCAAAAATCAATCTGACAAAATAACACCAATTGAATAAAATTTTGTCATAATGCTCCAAAAGATGTATTAAATGAAATAATGGAAAAAATAGGGATCATCCGGCGAAATGTTGTAAAGTTTTTCAATGGATAAAACCAGAGAAGTCCGAAATCTGACAGAAATACATAAGCATGACCAGCGAACATCCTTAATTCCAATTAATAAATCTAATTTTACTGCTCATGTGGTGATTGTGAACAAAACAGACGGTAGTCTGGGAATAAGCAAAAGTGCTCAGTTAAAGGAATGAAAATATCTTGGGAAGGAGGTCATTACTCATTTTTGGAGTATCCATATTACCTTCTACATTCATATTACAGATGAATCTTGTTCCAGCTAAAACAACATCCCTTAGTAACAAAATTTCTGCAGAACATGCATCCAGCTTAGTTCCTATACAATAGTATGCGTCCTGTAAAGACCTGTTAAATAAACAGATAGTTAGCTTCTACTTGTCTAGTGATGTACAGTTTTAACTTGTTGATAACTCTTGGTCATTTTCAGCTGTATTGATTGCATTTGAAGAGATTAATACCATGCATCGATTTTAAATTCGGTATCTTTAAAGTAAGTGAGAACCGAACCGTCAATCTAAAATTTAATTTTTGTCTTAAAACGATGTGTGAAATGAAATTATGAAAAGGTGTTCAAAATTATAATGCTTCACCGAACCGTCAATCTAAAATTTAATTTTTGTCTTAAAACGATGTGTGAAATGAAATTATGAAAAGGTGTTCTCGTATGTTCAAAATTATAATGCTTCACAACAAAATAAGTTTATAATACTATTGGAACGACACCAGCTTTTTCCTTTTGTTTTGCATTTTGAAGAGAATAATCCTTTGTTTTGGTTTCAATATTTGATAAATCTAAACAAAGATTACACTTTTAGAACGATAAAAGCTTTCTCCGTTTGTTCAACTGTAAATACAGTTTTTGCAATTTCCCATGGTATCAAAGTCGGGGTTTTATTTAATTTTTATATACCTTTGTTTTCAAAAAACTGAAGCTTAGCTAGAAGTAGACTCCGTCTGAATTAAAATAAATGGAATACAATGAAAAGATATTATGTGAAGCCTGCTAATACCGATTCATTTTATTTTTGCATATTGTTTGCTTAAGTCTTTCGATGAGAAAAATTTTGTCAAGTCAAAGAACTGAGTTGTGGTGTTGATTGACATAAAGAAATCCGGTCAAATGCGTCACTGCTCACTTTTGAAGGGCTAATGGTGACTTCATGATTAAGAACTACACCAATTACATGTGTTTGTAAATATTAATGTACGTTTATGGATGTTCTGTGACCGATTTGAAAATGGATAGATTATTGTAGATAATTATTGTAATATGATAAATAGGGTGTTAAAAAACTGAAAAAAGCAGTTAAAGGGAAAGGAAAATTAAAGGTTGATGACCTTCTTCAGAGATACAAGTTATGAAAATTTGGCCCTGATTCACAGGTTTAACATAAGCAATGAATGTTTGTACAATTGAATTATGTGGCCAGAACGCTCAAAACGATGTGTGCAATGAACTTTTGAAAAAAGGGTTCCATGTGTGCAAAATTAAATTCCTAGGATATGTGTTCTAACTTTTTTTGCCAGTCTACAATTCCGAGACAATAAACCATTGATTAATGGGAATATTATGAGAAAATATATTGGAGTCAATGATGAATAGTGCATTTTGAAATCTTTAAATAGTTCTCTCCCTGAATGAATCATTAATCCATGCATAGATATCAGTCCCTCGCGGAAAAAATTGAAGTTTCGGTTCGAACTTTAATTCAAGATTCTACTTTTACTTAACTACGACCTTTCAATAGCCATTGTTATTGAGTTGCTACCGGACACTACCGAAATGGAAGGGGAGGTTTGCCGCCATAAAATTCGGTTTAACCGGCCACCATTTCTTTTGAAATCCCTGTACCAAGTCAGGACCATTGAGGTCGATAATTTTGTGTGGTTTCTTCCTGTTTTGTCTTTATAGACTTTTGACAAATCTGTTCAGTAATTTTGTTATCGCCCCCATTTTGATGCACTATAGGGGAAATTTTACTGATATATTGGTGTTGTATATCATTGATATGCTTCCTCTTCATGAGCCTTGATGTGTATATTTTATGTTGACATTGCATAACAGATTTAAAAGAATCGGTCTTCATATTTGGAAGAAACTCGACAGAGCTTGTAATACTGTAAACATATCAAATCAAGTTTTTGCCTTATTTTATACCTTACAACTTTTTGAAATGTTACTGAATATACTAAAATTGCAAAAATGAAAAGTTGAAAAATTGTTAATATTCTCTTATATTTGCATAGATCAACTTACATACAAATATCATTCAGATGTGTAGCTGTAATGTTAGTGAAACCCTCTGGAGTGAACCATTGTAGAATTGGTCCATTTGAAGAAATAATGGTTCTCAAGCATTTTATTGTTCCTTTTATATCACATATACCAGTATTGGTTGTAGGTATATTTGCTGTAGATTCAACTGTGGGCTTTTCTGTTGCTATGGTTGACACCCCTGTTTATCAAAAGGAACTATCAGATAGTTCATTTTATGATGATTTAATATACAAATGAAAAATAAAAATTTAAATAATTGTAACATAATGGTATCATTCTTCATGTTGACAGATAATTAGTGGTTCAGTCATGATAATGGTAGTGACGTTGGGGTCCACAAAACAATTTAAATCAAGCTATACGTTGTTTTCAAAAAAACTTTCTTTAGCTGTCAATGTCCAGAGCAATAAAACGCCGGACACTTTTATTGATGGTCTTGCAATTCAAAAATAACAGAATTCCGCAGCTGCAATACACTTGTATTACTACATAGCCTTCAACATTAGAAGTTACTTGTATTGCAGAAAAATATGAGTTTGACTGCGTAATATTTATTCTTGGTTCTCAAGCTTGCTTACCATATTTGTAGTTTAGAATGGATAATTGCCAGAATGTTTTTCATGAAATAGATATATTAGATCGATAATAAAACGGAATTGCAAATGGTTAAAGTGGGATAAAGGAACAAATTTATCTGAAGAGTAGCACATAATACTTGCCTACATTACACTGTAGCCACTGTTTATGCCATGGGGATAGTGTGGTTGCTGAGATTAACGATTTAATATAGTTTACAGCTGTGTTGCCGCAATTCTCTATTACTGGTGGTAACATGCATTTTGACCAATTTTCAAGAGACCTGTTTAAAAAGACAAATTCATTCATTAAATTCAAAATATATTTTAATTAAATTTCATAGCCAAGACATTATTGTATCCATTCGTAAGAATGAAAAAGTAAAAAAAACTGTTCAAGTCAAACCTCAATATTTGTAAAATATTTACTGTTTTGCAATTTGTAACTGATTCCAAAAAAGTACTCGATTTCAACATAGTAACTTCAAGATGAAAAACACAATGAATGAAAGGGTCCTTTTTTTCGTTTGTGTAGGGATTTATATGGATTTTATTTCAAAACTACGGAAGTGTATTGATGAAAAATTAAAAAAAAAATTTCGTAATTATGTGATAACATCTCATAATTATGAGATATTCTCTCATAATTATGAGACATTCTTTCATACTTTTGAGATATTATTTCATAATTATGATGAGATATTATTTCATAATTATGAGATATTATCTCAAAATAACGAGATATTTTTTTCTCACTTTTGAGACAGGTCAGTTCCTATTTTTAGCTGTGTGAGATTTTTCTTTCTCACCCTACCTGTAGTGCTTTCTATGTAGCCAATGCCTGGGTGAGTTTTTTTCCGTCTCACCCACCCATTTTCCGTCTCACCCATCCGCCTGGGTGAGAACACCTACACGATCTTTTTCCCGCGGTTTTTGTGTCAGCTTGACATTCAAATTGCACTTGTCTTCTTGTTTTTTCTTTTTAGATAAGCACATTTTCCAACAACGTCGACTTATAAAGCTGTGTCTTTAATTCTTGACACATATTATATGATCCAGATAATTCTGAAAATAACGTAATACTCAACATTCAAAAATCCCGCTTGAATCTTATGGCGTCATAAAAAGGGGAAGTAAGTAAACAAAAGTCAGGAAGGTAAAATTTCAGATGTACGATTTCAGTGTATAAGTAAACACAAATAAAAAGCCAGAATAAGCCAAGTAAATAATTGTGTAATGTCATATGTTTTGAATTATTTAGTGTCAACAGAAATCCAACATTGTGCTTGATAGTACGAAACATGATGTCCAATGTCAAAATGAGCAACTGCCCGTTCGTGTTGGCAGGGTGAGAAAACAAATCTAACACGGGTATGTGTGCGAGACAAAGAAAATCTCACACACCCTCGGGCAAGATAAGGTAGTCTCTGACTCGGCGAAGCCTCGTCAGAGACAACCTTAATCCTGCCATTTGGCGTGTGAGATTTCCTTGTCTCGCACACCCATCCGTGTTAGATTCATATTGTCTCACACCTCCCAATGTGAGACAGCCTCGTGCATACTATGACGTCTTTGACGTCATGGTGAGTCGCTAAGTAATTTCGGATGGTAAGGACAACATGACGGCGCCGAAAGACGTTTTTATGAATAAAAGTGAGACAATTAATCAAACACCGTTGAAAATACAAGATTTAGAAATCTCAGACACCCTCGGGTAAGATTTCAATGGTTCTCTGACTCGGCAAGCCTCGTCAGAGAAATGTTGAAATCTTACCCTTGTGAGTCTGAGATTTCTTGATCTTGCCTTTACACCGGTGTTGGATTCATATATTCTTAACCTGGGATCAATACGATTCCGTACAAAACCATTTACTCCAATACACATTTAACTTATATAAAATATCTTACCGGCATATTTCGGATTGATCTCTTGTCAAACTTTTTGAAGACGAAGGGAAGTTTTCGATGAGTGATCTGGTACAGGTTTGTAGTGAAGAAAGTACCGTAGGACTGAGAAGACATGGCGAGTTCAGTATATATCCTAGAGGTTGTAAATTAATGATATTATAAAAATACATCACTTTCAAATGCAATGGTAAAATTTTCCAACATTAAATAAATTACATTCATGTACTGTTTAATTAGTATCTAATCCAAAATTAAAAACAAAAATTTAATAATAATGCAAAAAGCCATAGAGGTGAAGATATATTTCCAGCTTTCTGTCATTTGATGAAAAAATAAGTCAGAACATAGATACATTAGAGTAAAATGTTAAATATTTTGTTATATGCAAACCTACAATGTTATAAATGTAGTTCCTTCATACCTTGTTTGCCTTCATTACAGAGAAATCTTGCAGCGGTTACTGCAGTGTAGTACGCAAGTCTAAGACCAGGATAGCAGCCATCTATGCTGGACCCAATACAATAATATATATCTTCAAATGAGCTGAAAATTATATAGAAATTCACATTTTAAAACAAGAAAGACCTACATTACACAGGGGGACTTGCACTGACTAGTTAAACTATACTAAAACAGCAAATGTAAAAATTATTAGTAATTTATTCCGGACAATTGTGAATTGTCTATTTTGTAGACTTAAAAATATCTACGTTTGTGTCTTTATTACTGCGTACAGCAAAAACTTACAAACTTTTATGCAATGAAATATAAAAGTCTCTTCTGCAAACAAGTTTATCACAAATTATTTTGTTCATTAAATTACATGAGATAAACAGCAAAGAGGGCAATTAACGTATATTTATTTTTTATATTATATATTTGTCTCGAATTATATCTCTAATATATCAAAGCAAACAAAACTCTTAACACAACTATTCATTTAAGCTGGCTTATGTTTTCAAAAAAAAAAGCTACTCGTTGACACGCTGTCATTGATATCATCGGTAAGTGTTAAGACAATGGACTCGACTCGCTCGGAATAAAATATTATCATCCTGCAGTAGGTGCTAAATATTGTCTTGTTGTATTTTATCATTTTAGACAACTATACAATGCTTGGTGGACGGATGATAAAGTATTAAAACTGCTATTTATTAACCTATAATTATTTTAACCTATAATTATTTATCATACTAGTATTTAATCTATTTCATTTTTCGTTTCATTGATTTTTTTTTAATTTCTTTTCTCTGCGTGTGTCAATAGGCTAACAGAAGTAGATAGGTTCTTAGTAACAGGTCTCGTTTTTGTTTGGGATATAGGCCAATCATTTACGGATTCGTGAATTAAAAGCTACTATAGATACAATTCGTGAAATCATGAAGCAAACAGACGCGAATTAAAGAAATTAGAAAACCTTACTGAAACGTTAAAATTTTTTCCAGAGAACATCATTTTATGGTTGCTAGTACCTGAATACAGAAAAATAGAACTCAAAATAAGTAGAAAGAAAAGTGTAAATTCAAAAGAAATTGAACAAAGTAAGTGAGAACCGAACCGTCAATCTAAAACGAATAATCCCAGTACAATGGCACCATCGGAAACAACAAAGAAACAGACACACAACATGAGTACGACACAGAAAAGAAAACACACACACACACATACACACACACAAAGATGAACAACACCCAATAAAAAAACCATGAGTGAGAGCAGGTGTACCGGTAGAGTAAGCATCTCCTACTTCTTATAAGACACCCGCCGTGATGAACATGTCAAATCCGGTAGTAAAGTCATTGATTTAATGGTATCCTCAAATTAAAGATCGGTTTCGAGTAAAAAAAAACTATCTTTTTAGTTTTGTTCTGTGAAAAATTTAAAGGAATGTGGTAGATAAGTGCAAAGAGGCGAATAATAATTAGTATATGGTGGAATTAAGTAATATATAGTTTTATAATTATGGATTCTAGGTTCCAAAAAACTTATAATGCATATTGATACATATTCTCCAATTCAAATTCAACTCCAATTCAATTCAATTGAATTTTACAAGGAAAAACTCATGCCAACAGTATGACATTAAAAAAAAGAAATGTTATCGAATTTCTTTTCTGAAGATGGCCATTATGGCAATTTATATCTCTATACAAAAAAATTAACTTTCAGAATTCCTTGTAATTAAAAACTAAAACTTAAAAGTTATTAAATGTGCGAATGTCATTCAAAAACTGTCACAATGTAACACTCAAACCACAAGCCTTGTATGTTTTGCTGCCAAAAAATTAAATCACCTTTACCAGACCAGTAAAAATTAGCTTGTGTTATTTGATGGAATATACGAAACCAGTCGAGATTTTTTTTTCTCATGTGGAAGACAATTCTTATCGTCATACCAAGATCGTGATCAGCAAAGAAAATGGATCAACCACACATAAGGATGAGCAACCTCATACGAATTTACAATAAACATATAAAACAATATACAACTGGAATTGTAGTATTTTAATCATACATTATCCACGCACAATGTTAAATGTACATTTTGAAAACTGAAATTAGAAAGACTTTGATAGGGTTGCAAAAATGTAAATGTTTTGACAAAACAAGTCTTTTTCGACACTACATTTTCAAACTGTACATTACTTCCACGTGAGTATTGCCCTACTGGAGCTTATAGGTTTGTGAACTTGATTGTATTTTTATAGCTTATTGGGGTATCTCCCTATTGTATAGCTATGTCCTTTGGTGATTTTGTCTTTCATTTTTAGATCCTATTGGCAATTTGTCCTATATCAGATTTTAAACATATTTCGGTTTATGGATTTCCAAATGTTTTGATTTGATCTGCACTGAAGAGACATAAGTTGTCGAAATGCGCAAATGCGAAATTAAATTCACAATATCTTCGGTATTTTGTTTATTGACCATTTCATTAGTTCTCAAAATGGACAGATACTCTTGGAAATATTTTGCAGTCTTCAAAACAGATCGGAAAATTAGATAACTTATTAGTACCTGCAGACTTTATCAATGTCTAGAAATGATAACACTGTTATATTTCCATCCAATAATTCCGATATCCATGTGTATTCTGGTGATGCTGACACGCATTGCTTGGCCACGGTAATGTTACAGTTTCCTGGAAATTCTTGACCTGTTATTTTTTAATACAAGAAATGCGTCATTTAATTGTATTAAAAATCACTGAAGTTTAAAATCATACAATAATGTACTCTTACATGAATGGTGTAAAACAATTAATATCAAATGATTAATTAATACATATGTTCTTTGTGTTATTAACATATAATTAAGGTAAAGGTAATAAAAATACTTACCTTTAACAAAACTTGTTGAAAGATAAACAGTTATAGCAAATGAAATAAATATTTGTAATTTCATTGTGAACATAACAAATAAAGGAAAATCAGTTTATATACTGCATCTATGTGGTTAATTTCCCAACAGGTAATGGTGTTTCCCGGATTGTTCCGGCCTCTCCTCTACATGACATGTGCACTATAAAAATCCATGTCATGTGAGTCAATTTAAACAAAGCAATAAAAATCTTTGATTAATTTAATATTGATAGCTCTTTTATCACAATAAATTGCAAACTTTTGAAGCAAAGGACATGCATTGCTTCTTCTAAGTGTTTAATCTATTGCCTTTGATGAATTTGAATCCATCAACAAATTATATTCTTCAATATGTAGCCTTTTGTCACACCTGCTTAATATTTACGGAAGCACTTGAACTACTTGTACCCATATATTTGTGGTCAAACTATCCCTTATTACAAATGAAAACTGCATTTCTCCCAGATTACCTATCTCATTTCCCACTTAAGGATGTGTTCTCCTGAGAGGTCAAAATTTTCCTGCATCAAGTTTTTTCCGAAACCTTTATTTTTATAATGCCAAGACCCTGAAAAAATCATTTTTATGAAGAGAAAACCATATGTCCGTGTGCATTTATTTTTGGCGATTTTGTGCAAATTTCATAAATTTTGTCCTATTTTTGGTGTCTTTTTTGGCTAAAATATCGATGTCTAGCATCAAGTTTTCTCTCAAAATTTCTAGATTGTTAGATTTCATGAGTCTTATGAAAATTCACTAATAAACTAGAGGATGACATGCCCCCGCGCAAGGTTGAATCAAATTGGGATTTTCTAGTAATATTTGTGTCTGTAAGACACATATGATGCCCCTGCTAAACACATGTTATTCTAGGTTGCACAGATTAACTACCGGTATGTACCCTCTATTACTAAAGCACCAAAAAATTATAAGTTGAGCAATGTATATTTTTGAAAAAAAAATGAACCGAAATCAAAATACATACCACATGCACATCTACAATATAGGTACAAATGAACTGCAAAATTAAAGCTTCCTATCCTCAAAACTCTAGGAGGAGTTGTTCAAACAATCTGTGTACCGTGTATTAATAATTCATCCAATAAATGACTAATTTCACCAATGTGTTTTTTCCAAAAATCCATCAAAATCAAAATCCTTCCCACATGCACATCTTCAATAAAGGTACAAATGATCTGCAAAATAAAAACTTCCTAGCATTAAAACTGTAGGAGGTGTTGCGCTGACAATCTATGTACCCTCTATGAAAAATCACCTCAAAAATGACTAAGTTCAACAATGTATATTTTTGACAAAAATGCACCAAAATCAAAATCCTTACCACATGCACATCTTTAATATAGGTACGAAAGATCTGCAAAATAAAAACTTCCTAGCATCAAAACTGTAGGAGGAGTTGCGAGGACAAACTATGTACCCTCTATCACAAATACACTAAAAAATAACTAAGTTCAACAATGAATATTTTTGACAAAAATTAATCAAAATGAAAATCCTTACCACACGCACATTTTCAATATAGGTGCAAATGATCTGCAAAATAAAAACTTCCTAACATTAAAACTGTAGGAGGAGTTGCGCGGACAAACTATGTACCCTCTATGAAAAATCACCAAAAATGACTAAGTTTAACAATGTATATTTTTGACAAAAATGCACCAAAATCAAAATCCTTACCACATGCACATCTTTAATATAGGTACGAAAGATCTGCAAAATAAAAACTTCCTAGCATTAAAACTGTAGGAGGAGTTGCGCGGACGGACGGAAGACGGTCGGACGGACGGACGAGGGAAAAACAATATGCCCCCCGACTTATCGTCACGGGGGCATAAAACATAGGTCCGTGATGATATAAGAAAGTTTTGTGAGAAAATATTTGGTCAAATTCAAGACTTTGTAAAATCTTGAAAATAATTTCCATCAACTACGCAGTCAAAACTCACCATTTTTTGTTTTAATAGCTGGACAATTAGAAAAGGAATCATATGAATATGATGAGTACTTTTCTTCAAAATTTATTTTTATTACCCCTACCCCAAAATCGGCTAAATTCTGACGGAATTCAATGGTCAAATTTGGTCAAATGTTAGGATTTCCCATTTCTCAAAAATAGTAATGGTGGATTACATGATACCCCGCCACGTTTCACAAAATTTCGAGGTATCAAGGGGCATAACTCCAGAACCCCTTGGACCTCTGAACCCATATTCCAAGTCGACCTAAGTTTTGTGGTGAACATGCTACATACCAAGTTTGAAGACTGTATGTTATTCCGTTCAAAAGTTATCAGTCGGAAACCTTCAGGGGACGGACAGACGGACACACGACTGAGGGTATTACATAATACCACGCCACTACGTGTGGCGGGGTATAAAACTACTGTTCGTAGGTAGATAATTTTTTGACACAATTTGGGAGGGTCATTATATAATATACTTCAATAAAGCAATGTCACTCATAAGGCAAGTTATAAGATTTATTCATAAACAAGATTTGAAAGAGACTGAAACCTCAGGAGAATACATCCTTAATATTGACAAAGTGTAGCATAGCCACAAGTGGTGTCAAAATATTGTTGGGAGTGAAAAGGGTAAAGAAACAAAAATGAGTTGTAAAAATCCAATTAAACATAATAAAACGAACATCTTCGGCGGCAGCGGATCCACACAATTTGAAAAGAGGGGGTTCCAATAAGAAATGTAAGGAAATTTCGCGGAGCCGAGCGAGGCGCGAAAATTTTTAGGGTATTTTCTTACTAAAACACCAGGATATTCATTGAAAAATACATGATTGTCCAGAAAAAAAGGAGGTTCCAACCCCCGGAAACCCCCCCAACCCCCTTTGGATCTGCCATTGTTCGGTCATTACTAGAAACGATGACAAATATTTCACAGCTGGTATCATGATCGACTGGACTAAATGCTGCGTTTTGAAAGCAGTAATCCTGCGACCTTATCAAAAGAATGCAGCGATACCGGTAATTCCACGTGAGGTCTACGTAAATGCACGATATGTATTTTGATAATATTGTAAATTAGACAATCACGACTTCTTTACATGCTTTGCTTAAAGTTAGTATGCAGTGAACGAGGATAGTTTTGTCTAATTATTAGTCTTATAAATACATATTTTTCATTGTTTTGTATGTTTGATTGTCTTTTTGTATTACTAATATTAAACTTTTAATACGATTCCATGCACTTGGTTTTGGTTATCTAAAAATGGGAACGTGTTAATCAGTCTTTCTTACAAAAACCTTAGATTAGCATATAAACGTAAAGATTGTTTTCCTACGAAAATGATCAATTATCATTAACAAAATTTTATAGCACCCATAAAAGGTGGCAATATCTGACATTACTGAATAAAAAGTTTAATGGAGGAGCAACAAAAGCAAACAGTGGTGGATTGAAAACTTTTCAAAAGCAATTCAAACAGCTTTTTCAGTGTGAAAATCCGGAAAATTCTAGGTGCTACTACAACATCATCAAGTTGTATCTATCTGTAATTCCAAATCGAGAGGCATTCTACTTCAGACCTATTACATTTGGTAGATATAAGTTATGTTTTGCAAATCAGGTTGTTAGAAAATCAACTTTGGACAGTTACGTCTCAAAAATGATGAAGGAAGCGGGATATACAGGATACTATACAATCACTCAAAGCATCCCTAGCTACAAATCTATACGAGAAAGGATATGACGAACAACTTATCCAAGAAAGGACTGGTCACACATCTGATTCTGTTCGTAGGTATAAACGTACAAGTCTACAGCAACACAAGACTATTAGTGTTGAATTAGATCCAAAAATACCACCAATCTTGAATTTGATAGCAGTTGAAAATGTCGATGAACAAGAGATCAGTGCTATTATCGAAGATTGTAAAGCTATCTTTGATCAGGAAATGGAAGCAGAGGAAATACATAACAACTCACCAATAAAAACTCAAGCAGTCTATAATCTTCGTAGTACTCTTAAGAAAGAGCAAGTTGTAAATCAAAACTTGAATTCATTTGCGAAAGACAAAACTCCGAATTACAACATGTGCAAAAGCCCAAGGACACCGAAGAAGAGAGAGACACCAGGTGATAATATACCGAACAGTTCAATAACGCCGAAGAATGAAAAGTCTCATGCAAAGAAACTTAAACTGGAGGATGAAACTCAGGTTTCCACATTGATATCGTATAAACACAAAAAAATATGATGCAGAAAGAAGGCATAGTGTAACAATCTATAGAAACGGAAAACAAGGAAAATTGTGTGACCAATGTGGAAATAATGTTTTAGGTGATAAACTTGGTTTTGAGATCAATTTTGTGGACTTTCTGCCCAAAGATATTACAATAAAGCCTAAAGATATAAAGCTTGAAGGATATCGTACTGGTGAAGGCGGACAGATTATAGTGAAAATTGATTATTAGGCAAAAATATTACAATAAAGCCAAGACATAAAACTTGAAGGATATACTCTCAGTACTGATAATAGTGAAAATGGATTCTTAAAGCAAATTGTTGTAAAATAATTTTTCATGTCATTAGCGTAGTCGAAAAAGTGGAACAAAAGTGTTGTAGAATAGTTTGTTTTATATTAATAGAGTAGTCAAAACAATTTATTGTTTTCAGTATTTTCCTAAGTAAGAAAAGATATGTAATGAGATTAATATAACATAGAGAAACACCACAAGCACCACATGAAAAATTCCTCAGTGACTAAGGTATAAGTTCATTGCTTCACTCTCGGCCTTCGACTTTGATTGCCACTCGTGAAACAATGTACACTTAACGTGTTTTACGTCTTCGTATCAACTGTTCTACTTTAATGACACTATAGCAATAAAAGCAAGGGGAGTTTTGGTGCAATAAAGTCGGTTTTACCCACAATTTCTTTTGAAATGCCTGTACCAACCATTGCGGTCGACAATTTTTCGGTAGGTTTTCCCACGTGGGTTTTCCACCTTCTTTTTCTTTTTGCCTCCTGGCTCTTCGTAATTCTGTTCGGTAATTTTGTTATTACCCCCATTCTGTGCTATTATTTCTTTATTTTGTGTTTGGATTGTGATGTTGCTAAGTGCATTCTTCACACTTCAAATGTCTGTATTTATTGTAGTTTTGATGCTTCATTTAGTATACTGAAGTTTGTATGTAACTGTTGTAGGGTGTTCACTTTTTCGTTGTACGATTGATAGCCTTTTTCATCTTATTTTGTCAAATAAAATACCATTGATACAATCAAAGCGTTGTTCCATTTCTTAATCTTACCATATTTTATGAAAGGATGTGGAGTAAATGAACAAGAGACCATAAAACATATGTTTACTCCAACTGCAATAATAAAAATGAGCTCTGTTGCCATTTCGGAAATTAATTCCTCATCAGCAGCACTAGAACCCAGACATAGGAAATCCATAATTTCAGAAAATGTTTTAAAACATAAAACTAAATGAAATCCGAATAATCAGTAATATCCAATATAGCTAAGGACAAAACTACGTAGATGTATTTATAGGGATTTTGTTCCATGTACCTTTACTCAGTATCCCTTTATTTGTTCATCGGCAAACGATACCAAAGCAAAAATGGAGAAAGAAGATATTATAAGAATACAAAACCTAAAAACATGTCAATTCAAATGAAGAACAATAATAAAAGAGTTGCTCCATTACTTTGTTTTACAATGTATTTGTAGAGACTTTGTCTCATGCACATTTACATCATATCCATTCATTGCTTATTTAACACAAATTAGAACAACATGACAAATACAAAACAAATAAACAAAATTTAAAGAGAAGGCCACCATACTAAAGCACCAGCAGTGTAACGGCTACATAAACCAGAGTTAGTGTATAATTTGTTGACATTTCAGACATTACTCATTATGGGGACAGTATAAACTAAAACTTTTGACAGCTGCTTATTTTTTTTTCTTGTTTAGCCGACCTGTAAAAATCATTTTGCAAATCAAAGCATCATCACTGTGACAAGTGACAAAAATTGCAAATGTTTAAAAATGGGATGTGAAACATTATACATAAAAGTTACTTATATGGAGAGAATTATCACAAGATATAGACAGCCCAAGGGATAGCGATATGGACTGACACATTGATAATGCCCTCGCTATCCCAAGGGCAGTCTATATCGTGATAATTCTTTTTATTTTAGTAACTATTGTGTTTATTTTATTGAAGAACATTTACATTCTATTTTTCACCATATGCCACCATGCCCTGTTTAAGTCACTCACATAAAATATATAAATTATGTTTTACCTATCTTTCTTTTACAATGAAAAGTCAAGCAACACATCAAAACAATTTGTACTTTTACTCTGTACAACAGTCATCTAAAATTTTGGGGATCTATTATTTCTATTTTATATCACAAAATATTTTGTTAACAACATATTTGCATAAAAATAAGCAAACATTAAAAAGAATTGTTTGGGAAATTTCAATTTTATTATGTCACAATTAACATTTCAGTTATTTTTGTTAAAAAACAACTGTTAAAACCTACCGGTCAATATCGTGATATTGACTGATAGAATAAAAACCACAGATTTATTAATACCACATGACCACCTCTACGCCAATTAGTAAAGGTTATAAAATAAGTAATATTATTATTTTCATATATTTTTAAAGTCCAGTGATTAGTTCAATTGTGGTCACATGATCTTGCATATTTCTTAGAGTTGTCAATAAATCTAAGAATTGACTTTACGTATTGACCTCTGCTAAAAATAGATCAGTTTTACATTATCATTAAATATAAGGGATGAAAGACGAATTGACTTTACGTATNTAAAAATTGTTTATTAATTAAAAGTTTCTTTTATTGCATTGTCTATTTCAAATATACAAAACAGGCATATATTCAGTTCCATGAATCTATTTGAAAATATGGGTGCAAAAAAATGGAATAAGCAAACATATTATATAAAACTGAGATTTACTAACATAAGTCTTTATAAAAAAATTGTAAATTTGGAAAGTAATAAAACAATTATAGGCTATTAAATTCGGTCAATGGAGAAATTTATTGACATGAGAAAGGTATATTGACAATCGGACTACGTCCTCAGTCAATATATCTGTCTCATGTCAATAAATTTCTGCATTGACCTCATTAATAGGCTATATTTGTATAATATCATATTCTGACATGGCGCAATATAAAATGGCACTCAGCTAAGCGGAGCTTTTAGTTACTCATGGTTTTATAAAATACGTTCCTTTAGTGTGCATTTTACCAATAGTTAATTAATTCAAGTTCAAAAATATGATCTTGAAAACAAAATGGATTTTCATAGGAGGTAGCATCGCTTTTGTGCATTTTACCAACCTATAAGAAATGCATATGGAAAGGAATTAAATGGGAATGACAGGAGAGGGATTCCAGCTAAAGGCCTCATCAAAGCTTTTTGCAAAGGTGCTTTATGTAGACCAATTTTCGTGGCAATAAAAGAATACTTCGCAAAGCAAATGTTGAATTGAATAAATGAGGTCTGAAAAAATGTTAATTACAAAATGTATATTTGTATTTAAATTTTTCGCACCAAGGAAAGGTACACATGTGATTCGAAATCTTAGATCTTTAATGCTTTTGCTTCAGCTCTCACTAAATAACAAACAATAAGTTCTACAATAGCAAAACCTGGATATAACGTTGTTGGTTGGGGCAAAATGTTTGGTTCATTTCGGTTGTAAGAATTGACTCAACCTCGGTTTTTCCAACGGTTTTAAAGACAATACAATACTTTCAGGTTTTGAGTAAATACAAAACTTAACATAACCAAACCAATTCATTTAACTGTGCACATAATACAAATTGAGTTGTTTATTATCCAATTTAATATAAATTTAGGTGACATGAATATATACAATACTTAAAAGCATTTATAAAATCTAACATATATCGAAACAACAACAGAACAAGGCATATGGTGTACTTGTACATGAGATTATATCTCATTGTACACTTTATAACTTTTATCTAAATTTATGTTAATTCTAAAACCTAAAGTTATACTCCCTCTATCGTAGTTTTATTTCTTTGGCTATATTTGATATTATTAATTATTCGGATTTCGATTGGTTTTGTGCATTTTAAACATTTCTTTGAAATTATGGATTTCCTATGTTTGGGTTCTAGTGCTGCTGATGAGGTATCAATTTCCGAAATGGCCATACAGCTCATTAAAATTATTGCAGTTATAGTTAACATATGTGTTATGGTCTCATGTTCATTTACCCCATATCCTTTCGTAAAATATATAAAGAAAAAAAACGAACTGCATTACAAAAGTAAAACAAATAGTGGCAATTTAAATTGAAAATGCAGGGCAAACAAATAGGCAAAGAAACGGAAATATCAAAAGTTCCACAAAAATAAGATAACAGAATTACTAAAAGTTCCATCAAATTATGATAATAGAAGTGTTAAACAATAAAAAGCCGAATTTATCACCAGATGATCTGGGTTAACATAATCTCCTGAAGAGCTCCTGTTGGTCTGCACTTAAGAGAACATAAGTTGTCGAAATTCGCATATGCAGAATCTAAATTAACAGGTAACTTCTGTATTTTGTTATTCCAAACAATTTTATTAATTTTTGTCAATTGACGAGCGAACGCTCGAAATTGACATTGCAATCACTCGAGGAGAATGGCTTACAAAGGAATTCTAACGCTAAACATAAAGTTCATCCACAAAGACACTTTATCAAAGTAAAAAGATTGATTGATTGATTGAATATTGTTTAACGTCTACTCAGCAATATTTCAGCTATATCAAGACGAGAACAAGTTTGTTGATAAATAATCACTTTGGGGTATGGAAAGGGCCATGGGACGGGAAATTCTGACTGCCACTGGAAAAGTAGGGTGAAATCGTCAAGGGCGGGGAATTTAGCCTTGTAGCCGATCACCTACGGACCACCTCAAAGGGAGCTTGCTACAAGGGTTCTTTAACGTGCTGGAAGCGTGGCATTTCTTCCAACACGTGGACCTGAGTTTACATCCCATCCGAAAGATGGGTTGTGTATTTATTAATCCCGCACAACCACGGAATGGGTCCTATTTCTATATCCCGGGACCCTCGGGGTCAGCCTCCGTTTAGGAGGGGTCACACCCCGCAAGCCGGAGATACTGGGTCCTATTTCTATATCCCGGGGTTCCCTCGGGGTCCTCTGTTAGGATGGCTCATACTCCAAGCTCAGAGGATGCTGCGGGCCTATTCTTCAGCCGGGACCGCGCACGGCGTCAAAGTAAAAAGAAAGTAAAGGGAATATTTTTCAACAACATGCATTAGCACAGAATTATTCTGCAATATGTTTATTGCTTCTATTACAAGTTGCCTGTGTTGAACTAGTTTATTAATAATTTATAATTTTGTCCGGTGAGTAAGGAAAGGCATTTCAGCTAATTATATATATATATATATATATATATATATATATNTAGGATATTTATATGATCAATATATTTTATTAATGAAAAAACAACAGGAAATGTACTAATCTAAAAATAATGTATAGCCTAATCGAGCTATTAGCTTGCTACAAGTTCATGGCTGTAGTGGATTGGACTCATTACATGAATGACTTTCAAAATATAAATAAATAACAAAATACCGAAGTATCATACTTTCTTAACTCCGTATGTAACAGCAAATGAATACATCCAATCCAATTGTGACCATGCGAAGAAAAGTAAGGATAAAATTCCGGTGTCTCACCCGCGGTGCTTAATATCAGTTATTAATGTTTGAACTGGTGGCTATTACAGTAAATTTCTATTTCCATGGCTATTTGTCTAGTTGGTTGATCAGAACATTTGCTTAGAGAGGGCCTTTGCTTTAAGAAGTGACGGTTATTTCTTAGCATGTTCAATAAATTGATGAAAAATGTTATAGTGTCAAAAGAGACAGTTAAGACAAACTTAAATACATACAACAATTTCGGGTGAAGTGTAAATGGCTGAACAAAACAGCAAGGAGATGAAAATCCACCGACCGAGAGAGTTTCATTACATGTATCTGAATGTATTTTCAGTGTGACATAAAACGGTTTGGGTGAAAAATATTCTAGATGTGTGGATAAGAAAGTCAACTAATTCAATATTTACACAGTCACAAAACTCAAAAGTATTTCTTGCAGACACAGTCTCAAAACCTCTTTTGACTTAGTATTTGCTTGTTAATTACAATTCCCGTTAATCGACTCAGTTCTTAATTTTGAGAAACCGATGACGTTACCATTGATTTTTATCGATGGCACTACTATTTAGACGGGTAGAAATTACCATCCATCAGCCTAACTATTATATCGGGTTGCACCATCCTCTTTCTCACTGACAAATACGTCTGTTTAACTACTTATCACATAAAAAATTATAAACCTGATCCCGTCTGACATTGGTACATTGTTGTTACATAGTTAAGTAAAAAATAACCAACAGTCACTATACATGTGGAATAACAAACATTTTTGTTGAAAAATCTTTCTGCAAACTTTTTACGTCTCAATTTCCCACTTGATTCTAGTTTTTGTTCTCTTCCTTTCATAGAAATGGGGTAAAACAATTACCGATACGAATAATCCAAAGGGCAGAAAGGCAAAGTAGTTGCTTAACCACGGGAAAAAATAGTAAACCGCAATGGTCCTGACTTGATATATTAATTTCAAAAGAAAGGTGCGTTAAACCGGTTTTATGGCGCGCCAAACCTCCCCTCCATTTCGGTAGTGTCTGGTAGCAACTAAACAGCAATTGTTATTGAAGTGTCGTAGACAGTAAAAAGAAATGATCATCCCAGTACTTAGTGAAAAAAGAATCTTTAATCAAAATTTGAGCCGAAACTTCTGTTAAAGAACTTTTTAAATGATCGTATGAGGCCTTAATTGATAAGCAGATAATGGAGATAACTATTCCTAATGAGAAGTGCTAGCTCTCGCATAACGTATCAACTGTTAAATATACACTTCGCAAACAGGAAAAGTAAAAATATTGCTTTCCTTCTTCGTTCCTATTGTAGTAAATTATAGTATTGAGATAACCATTTATGTCAAGGTCGAGATGCAAGTCTAAAAAGATGCAGATGTAGTAGTTTCTGTTGTGTCTTTTATCTCTAATTCTGGAGGTTATTTAGAGCATCGTCAATGTATCTTTAAGTGAGATTGAAAGATCTACATTGTAGCATCTTTTATTTTATGAGCCTTTACGATTCCTTGAGGAAATTCAGTCTCGTGGAAGTGCAGGTAGAGAAGCACACTTCTTGTATACTAACTTCTTGATAAATAGCACTTCCAAATGTCACAATTATAGTATGAATAATAATTTCCTCACTTGTGTCATATTTTCTAAACATGACGTTTTATTATTAGAGAATATTTAGAATAAAACAGAGTTTTGAGGAGACATGTATTACTGAAGTTCTATATACCTGACAACACGTCACATCCTATTGCACTCTTTAATGGACTGAATGTTTGTTGTTCAAACCTATATACAAAGTTGTATTCGAGTGGACTGCAAAGTGATGAGACAGAATCCATGTAACATGACGTGAAACCTGAGACAAGTCTACAAAAGCAACAAACCGTTTTATATAACAATGATGAAATAGTTGTAGATCTATAACGAAAAATATAGCAAACTATTACATACAATTAACAAAGTACCGAAGTTACTGTAAATTTATTTTCTCGATAACTTATGTCTCTTTAGCGTAGAAAAAATCTAAACGTTTGGAAGACCATAAACTCAAAGATATTTAAAAGCTGACAGAAATAACCAAATATGATCAAAATGGAAAGCCAAAATCAGCTAAGGACAGAGATTTGCATTAGGGAGATATTCCTTAGTATCTTTTGCCAAATTTCCAAGTTATGAAATATTTCTATAAGTACTTCTAAGTTATGAGATAAAACTTTATAATCAAATTTTCTTACCTGCAAAATTCCATCTTATCAGAGAAAACATTTTTCTTTCCTGACAAATATTTTGCTATGTCACGACCGAACGACTTATTCCAGCATTTCCGTGTACTGTTTGAAGAAGTCGCCTTGCTAAAGCAACCAATTTTATCTAAAACATTGCAAAAAAATCTAAGATGTCACTTAGTCGGCTATAAAATGTTAACATTTAACAAATTGTCGAAGGATCCTACCCACTTCTTCAGAAATCAAGATGCAATGTTTATTTGTTTCAAATAATCAGATATTATTAGAAAAGTTTTGAAAATTTATGTCAATTTAAGCCATTTTATGTATTCTGAGATACTAACTGAAATGCATTTAACCCAAACCATGTTCTTCGATGACTGTGTATAAAGCATAGGCCTTTTAAGTGGTGTTAAGATCATTTTGACTGTGGAGGAGCTAATCAAATATTTCAAATAAAAGCGTTAAAATCTGCAAAAAAAAATCATTCAAATCGTGATAGGAAATGACGAAACTTGTATTCGTATAAAGTAATTGGTCCTGAAATGATCGTGTACATAATAGATGACAGTTGTTGAGAAAATTAAATGGTCAAATAAAGGAATAAAAATTCCACTTCTTTTCCTCTCTCGGTTAACATCAAAGTATCAATATTACCTGTTCCATTCATATTGCAGATGTATCTTGTTCCAGCTAGACCAATATCCCTTAGTAACAAAATTTCTGCAGAACAGGCATCCAGCTTTGTCCCTATACAATATAATGCTTCCTGTGTTGTCCTGTAAAATGAACCAATAAACATACATTTGTAGTTTTCTTAAAAGACGCATTGTTATGGTCTCTTTAGAATTCTAAATTATTATTTGCTGAATATGTGCAATTCAAGACAATTTTTACGTTTTGGCAGATTGTACATTATTTTTGCTTTAAGTTTTTTGGAATTGTTTTAAAGTTTTATGGTCATTTTTATATTTAAATGGAGTATTTATCGTATTCAAACGTGGAACATTTAAGATACATTTTAGGTACATTTACATAAATTGTAAATAAATTCCTCTAAAGTTTACTACTTTTTGTATATAACCTCATGTGTAAGACAGGATTTTTGATAACTCTTTAGAGATACAGGAAAATCTTCATATGTATGCTGAATTATTCTGTTGTTACCATATGCTGATGATCCTGCTTTTTTATGAACTTATAATGTCAGAAAAAGACAATAAACTTTATAAATCAAGATACACATGACAATACACGACCAACAGGTTTGTTTCTGATTTGTTTAATGACCTGTTAAATAGTTTGTGTCAAACTATAGCTGGTCATGATGTTTGTAAATCACTGTTATTTCTCCTAATTAACGTTTTTACACACCTACGAGATTTTGGACCTTGAGTACAAACTAAGTAGTAACCTCACTTATGTGTCGTCGTCCTACAATCTATTTAAACCTGTAAGGACCGAATCTCTTTGGAAATTTATTCATACTCAGTTTGCTAACAAAGGAATAGATGTTATCAATATCAGCAATATTTTGCATCGCAAAAAAGTCACATCTAAAATCACTCCTTATTTCATTGATCAGTCAAGCCTACAGTCGTTTACCACTACTCGAAAAACATTAACGGGAGAATTTTTAACTACAAAAAGGCATTGCAGGACCTAAACATTGAGAATTTTATGCAATTCTCCCAACATACTACTGTCCCGACTCTCCTTTTATTTACAATAGTTCTTGACATGTCATCGCCAGTGATCTTAAGATAACTGAAAACGAATTTCTACAAACGGTTGTCTCCAATTGTCCAAAATTCAAGAATCAGAGCGTATTAATTGGAATTTGAAATTCATGCTCGTTGCCATAGAGGGATGGGCCAAGAACCAGATCTTGAGTCCTTGTCAAATTAGGTAAGATGCATTCGTGGAATTGTGTTAACAAACTAAGCAGATCTGTTAGCAATCGACCTGAATCTGTATTGTGAAGCCAAAAGTGTCTCTTTACATTACATGACAAATATGTTGTACCTGCAGACAAAGCTTCTTATAACATCATTTTTACAACTACCTTATCAAAGAACTAGGCATTGATCACAATACACCAGGTAATGCTACATACAAAAGATTTTCATTTAACAAAGATAAAATCCTTTGTAAGTATTCATCACCTCTTTCAATATTTAAACTAAGTATAGAAAATCAAGACCTGCTTAAACTGTATCGGTTACCTAAATTACATGAGAATCAAAACAAGGAAAGATACATCGCTGGATCTTAATCTTGCTCAACTACTGAATTGTCTGTGGAACTAATTTCCAAAAATATCGAAATCGGAAGCCAAACCAAGTACCAAGGAAATCCACCGAGTGCCATACACGGAATGAAGCCTCAGAATTTTTAAGTGGTTAGAATTTTAATAACATCAGTAAATTTCTATAACACGCAAGGTAAATTTTCATGTAAGACAAATCTGACTATTGGGCTGGTGAATACCATAAAGACCTCTGGTCCACCAGCAGTGGCATCGGTCCAATGGTTCAAAATACAAAAAATACAAAAGTTCGATAAAAACAGTTAATTTCGTTATGCTGTACACGTGTTTCAAGGAGTAACCTCTCATCAGCAGCATTAAAATCAAATAGTATGGAAAGCCATGATCGAAAAGTTGTCCAGAAAGAAGTACTCATTTCCAAAACTATCGAAATAGGAAGCCAAACCCAGTACCAAGGACATCCACCGAGTGCCATGCACGGAATGAAGTCCAGAATTTTTAAGTGATTAGAATTTTAATGAAATCAGTAAATTTCTATAACACGCAAGGTTAAATTTTCATGTCAGACAAATCTGACTATTTGGCTGGTCAATACCCTCGGGGACCTCTGGTCCACCAGCAGTGGCATCGGCCCAATGGTTCAAAATACAAAAAATACAAAAGTTCGATAAAAACAGTAAATTTCGTTATGCTGTACACGTGTTTCAAGGAGTTACTTCTCATCAGCAGCATTAAAATGAAATAGTATGGAAAGCCATAATCGAATAGTTGTCCAGAAAGAAGTACTCATTTCCAAACGAAATAGGGATCCAAACCCAGTACCTAGGACATCCGACCAGTGCCATACACGGAATGAAGCCTCAGAATTTTTAACTTGTTAGAATTTTAATAAAATAAGTAAATTTCTATTACACGCAAGGTAAGATTTTCATGTCAGACAAGTCTGACTATTGGGCTGGTGAAAACCCTCGGTGACCTCTGGTCCACAAACAGTGGCATCGGCCCAATGGTTCAAGATACAAAAGAAATACAAAAGTTCGATAAAAACAGTAAATTTCGTTATGCTGTACACGTGTTTCAAGGAGTTACCTCTCATCAGCAACATTAAAATGAAATAGTATGGAAATTTCAAGAACGCTTATCAAACATATCACAGAAAGACATAGTCGGAGTATGAACAGTCAATTAAAGTTAAGGAGCTTTCAGAGGAAAACACTCAAAAAGAAATTACGATTAAGGATCTATCAAGCGTTTCATTCGGCGAAGGAGGAATCTGTGACAGTGGGAAAATGTTTCTCGTTTATTTCACAGCTGATTCGTTATTTAAAAGGTAGCAAAAGATTCTTAGGACTTTCCTAGGCATAGTTATCTCCTTATCAATCAGGGAATTTAAAAAATCAATCCCATACGATCATTAAAAAAATGTTCTTCAACAGTTATTAGTCCCTTGTGCAAAAAATTGAAGTTCCGGTTCGAACTGAGATTAAAAATTCTTCATTCAATTGTTCTGGGATTATCATTTCTTTTCATTTTCTACAACATTTTAATAGCAATTGCTGTTGATTGCTACTGGATACTACCGCAATGGTAATGGTAGTTTGGAATGACAAAAAAACTTGTTTAACCCAATCTTTGACATGCACGTATATATCAAATCAGGACCATTGCAATTCACATTTTTTGGTGGTTCAGCAACTTCTTTGTCTTTTCGCCCGTAGGATTTCGGCTTTTTACAATAATATTCTATTCAGAAATGTTATGATTACCCCCATTTCGGAAACACAAACAGGTGTCAAATTTGTTCAAAGCTGCTGCTAGATTGGGCAGTTAATATAGATAAACAAGAGTAATTTTGTTCTGTAGAAAAAGACAAACACAGTAACTTATCTGTAATAAACGGGGAGGATAATGTATATTTGTGAATTATTTGTAAATAGGGCGTTACAAAAAATACTACCATTACTATCCTTAATGTTAGAAAAGACACTTACCTATCTATCTCTTGGATACATTTACTAGTTACGTCAACATTGGATAGCCAAAAGGGCAATTGTGTTATCAAAGTGTTTCAGATATGGAAATTCTTTTTTAACAAAACTGGTCTTGAAGTTATTTATATAGAACTTTGCCATTTCAATAGAATAAATATTACAAAATTAAAAGTAGAAATGTTTAATTGTCAAAGTGTCCCCAGTAATGAATAACAAAATACAGAAGTTACTGTTAATTTATTTTCTGCATATGCGTATTTCGACAACGTATGTCTCATCAGTGCAGATCTGAGAGATATTATCATTTGTGCCGAAATTGTATTGAATATGAATTTCACTACTTTTATATACTAATGACACTGTGTTTCATCTCTAGTAAAAGTTTGGTGCCTAACTATTTCTGTAAAAGTCCAAATACTAGTAGATCATAAACGAAAGGACTCCTACAATTACTTCAGTTGTTAATAAGTTACAAAACATAATCTGATATAAAAAGGAAAAAAACACTTTTTTCACTTGGACGTTTTTACTGAAAATTTTCAATCTTTAAATGTCTTCTTTTAAAACCTAACATCGTCATTAAAATTAAAAAAACAGGATAACAGAAAACACCTACAATGGCCGAAAACTACAACCACATGCCACAATTCACAAGCGAACTGTATCAGAAAATCAATAATGAAGACAAGAGACAAACATAAATAACGATAGATACTCGGGATAGCCGGACTGGATTTTGCTAGCCGGCGCTAGCAAAAGCCATTGGTAGGGTTAAACCGGTTTATGCGTACCAAACCTCTCCTTTCTCTATCCCATTTCCTATAGTATAGTAAACAAACGAATAAACCCCAATACAGGTAGACTACTCACTATATGACCACAAACTTGGAAAAGAAAAGCATATGACAAAATGTAGTTTAGAAAGATGGGTCAAAGAGCGCTCGTCGCTAAACAGCCGGCTAGCTCAAGAAACCTAGTCTGCTGGTAAAACACTGTCGCACTACGGAAGAAATATCAAACTCAATACTCCTCGAGGGGTTTGGTAAATAGAGTAAACATCGGCAGTATCAGTGAGAGGCCAGTATATGTGTACTAAGGTCACTGGAATCCGGATTTGTTTAGAATATCCCGTCGATATCCACTTTTACGTTTACAGAATGTAAGTTACGTCCAAGTTTTTCTGGATTTTTTATCAGTTTCTGACATTTTTTAAAAGTATTAAGAAACTAAACTACTAAAGGTATATTACAAGTCACTGATAACATTTCGATGTTACGGCAAGATGATGATACAAAAGTTAATTATTAAAGTGGAAAGTTATGTAAATAAAATGAATCCTGTAGTCCTGTCCTGTGGTGTTGGAAGATCAACTTACCTACAAATTT
This sequence comes from Modiolus philippinarum, assembly GCA_002080025.1. Classification (NCBI taxonomy): domain Eukaryota; kingdom Metazoa; phylum Mollusca; class Bivalvia; order Mytilida; family Modiolidae; genus Modiolus; species Modiolus philippinarum. The sequence continues at coordinate 23,599 of MJUU01016200.1, read as the reverse complement.
TATTGACGTCCGCAGCTGTAATATCTAGATTATGAAGTAATGTCCCAGTAATGAACCTTTGTAGAATTTTTCCATTTGCCAAATTGATGGTACTCAAGCATCTTGATGTTCCATTAATATCACATTTATCTGTGGTGGTTTGGGGTATATTCGATGCCGTCTCAGTAATTTTGGTTGAAATTACTGTGTTTTAAAAAGAAATAATTTGATATAAAATAATTTAACAAGTCACTGGCATTACAATTTGGGAGTCAATATGGGATTGTATCATTCAAGTCTAAGAAGCAAAGCCCAACCCCTTCTTTTGATAAATCATTTCATTCAATACATAACAAAAAACACTGAATCAACAAGCTTAAGTGGTCATTTCTAAAATAAAGGGTCTGAAAATAGTAAAACAGAGATAACAAATATGACTGATTTAATTGCAAGCCATCAAGAAAATAATGAAAACCCTTTGTTTTGTACCAAAACTATACTGACCTAAAGTACAAGTGAACAACCACTGTTTATGCCGGGGTGCCAATATGGTTGCCGAGATTAACGATTTCATGTAACTTACTGCTGTTCTGTCGCAATTTCCAATCACGGTTGTTAACATGCAATCGGTCCAATTTGAAAGAGACCTGTTTGATAAAAATGTTTCAGTTAAAATACAAAATCACAAACAGTATCTGGCATTAACTTATATTTATTACAACAAGAAGATACTTGACAAAAAATAAAATTTTGATAATAAGGCAAGCACTTGTACATTATAAGAAAAGACAGAAAGAGGTAGAATACAAAAACATAACAAGTATTCAGTTTCGTGTTTGTTACTTTCAAATTTTGACTTCAATGGTAAGACTAACAACAAGTTCGATTGATTTAATATTTGATGGATTCCTTACTCCGCGCCTCACCATTTACTTCGAACTTCTTACCGACATATTTTGGTTTGATCTGTTGTCAAATTTTTCGAAGAAGCAGGAAAATATGTGATCAGTGATCTAGTACATGTTTGCAGTGAAGAAAGCACTGTGGCATTCAAGAGGCATTGTGAGTTCAGTATGTAACCTGAAAGAAAAGAATTGGTAAATTTATATAGTTAGATGATTTAATCTATTGAAACTAAACAAGTTGGTTTTCTGGCAATCACTGTAACATATAGTTTCAGTGATGATATATGAAACAGAAGGTTAGTCGTAATTTACTAATTTCACAGCATTGTTACTTCCTTTGAAAGTATTGCCTCTTAAATATAAAGTTATGAACTTCCTTATGGAATCCATATGGTATCAATTCATCATGTGATAAGAATTTCAAAGAAATTTCACGTAAGCACTTTTGTGTTTTCTCTGTTATTTGTTCAAGGTATTTAGTTGTGATGTTTCCTTTTTATGTGTTTCCTATGTTTTTATTGTCTTTGTATCATTTTCTTTTGACAGACGGTTCGGTTCTCACTTACTTTAGGAAATAGAAATATCTAGACAATATTTACATACATCGTCCTGTATTCCAATTATAACACAATGAATATAACTTTGTTATAGCACCTGATGACACTCCTGTATTTGAGGTTTTCACAAGGTTGTTGCTTTATTTTTTGTGGTGTTTGTATGACGATTTGTTTTATTTCGTCTGAAATCGTCATTTACGTTCGTCTGTATGTGATCCTTATATTTCCATGCATTCAGGGTTTATTATTTTTGGTTGTTCCTCGGTATTCATTTGGAAATTTCTTTAATGGCCGGTTACCGAAAGCTATATTTTTATAAAGCCTAGGTGGCCGAGTGGTCTAGGGCGCTGGACATAGTGCAGGCGGTGTTGCCATAGATGACAAGAAAGCAGGGGTTCAAATCCAGCAGAAGACCTTGCTAGATTTTCCGATGTTAACGGGTTTAAAAAGATTATTTTCATCACTGTTGGCATTCGGAATCATATAATCTACCTTTGCAGCTCACATTATCATTAATGAATATTTTACCTTGTTTTCCTTCATTGCAGAGAAATCTTGCAGCGGCTGAAGCGGTGTAGTAAGCAAGTCTAAGACCAGGATAGCAACCACTAATACTGGACCCAATACATAAATAGATATTTTCATATGAGCTGAAAAAGGTGTAAAAGCTGAATAAGCGTATATAGGACATACACAATATAACACAGAAATACACTGGTTAAAACCCAATTTGATAACTAAAATAGTACATTGAAAGCAATACATCTGAAAAGTACCCCCAGATAAATGAATACATACATTTTATGAAAGGATACCGAGTAAATGAACACGAGACCATAAATGCTCCAGTTGCATAGATACATAGATTTTGTGTGATTCTACATCAATTTTTTTTTTAGTACATGGGCTGGAATAACTCCCGTGCACCCTTACTTCTAAACCCGGCTTTCATCCCCTCTTCAAAACAAAGCATTTTAACATAATCATAACCTGTAATCAATGGTGGAACAGCAGCAATTTAAGGACCCACAGAACGTAATTTTGGAAAATTTCGTTTTTCGCTCACGTTTTTCATGCTGTTGCTTTAAAATATTGACTAGTACAACCCATTTTAAGACATAAAATTTGTTCATACCCTGCAACCCTATAAAACTTTTTCCTACCCTACAATCCTATGTTTGACATGTTCAACACAGCGAATGTCTTAAAAGGAAACAGGAGATGCTTACTCTACCAGTGCCCCTGATCTCACCCATGGTTATTTATTGGGTCCGTGTTTTTCATCTTTTGTATATGTCTTCATTTTTCTTTTCTGTATAGTACTCATGTTATGTCTTTCTTTGTTTTTACGAAGTTGCCTTTGTCTTTGTATTAATTGAATTAAACTTATTTTATTGCTCAATATATACAGCAATGAGATTGGGCACAAGTTATTAC
>MJUU01016199.1:55849-68627 GCA_002080025.1 Modiolus philippinarum | reverse complement strand
TATAAGTGGTACTGGGTATGTTCCGACAAACGAGGTTGCATTTTTAGCTGAATTGTCTAGAAAGGGGTATAGTTTTTTAACCTTGTCTTGAAAGGGGTAAGATTTTCTTGTCTGTGATGGGGGTAAAGGAGAAGATATGGTAACATAAATATACCATAAAAGCATCTTTTAGAAAGAATAAGTTGATTTCTAACATCTTATTTGACTACTTAATTGGTATATTGACTTGATATAAAGAAAAGCTTACTTTTTCTGTCATAAGGTTCTATACTTTTACACATCTGTCTAGAATGGGGTATATAAATCCGTCAAAATTTGTCTGGAAAGGGGTCAGGGATTTGAACCACTGGAAGAACACCCCCGTCAATTTTCAGACCAGGTGCCCCCCCCCCTCCCCCCCCCCGGGAAAATTAAGGTAAATTCGGAGTTTTGGCCAATAATTTCTGAAAAACTCCGCGCTTCGCTTTGCTCCACGATCGTTTTTTATAGCCCCCACCACAAATTTCGAATCCTGGATCCGCCCTTTTAAGTGCTTAAAGATTACGGTGTTTGGCTTCCTCGTGACCAGTGATCGAACGGGACTTCAATCTCTATTTCAACGTCGAAACTTTTTTTTGCGTTATCCATTTTTGTCTAAAGCATTTATTAATAATGAATTGTCGACATTGTCACCTACACTTTTCAACCATAAAGATAGACAATAGGATCCACCAGGCAGTATGATTCAGGCGCTGATCCAGGCAATTTGAAAAGGGGGTTCTAAACGGATGCTCCGCTAAAATTTTTGGTTTTTTTCTTAGTAAAATACTAGGATATTCAGAAAAAAAAATACATGATTGCCCAGAAAAAGGGGGTTCCAACCCCCGGAACCCCCCTCCCCGCTTGGATCCGCCAATGTGATTTTATTGCAATTACAGGTTATTGTCTACCTTAGATATTATCTAATTGCAATAATAGGTAAATTAATACAATAGCAAAGTCATGGTCATAGGGTGGTACGGTAGCATGAAAATCGTCTCTGATCACATATTTTTTTTTGTCTTATCTTTCAGATCACTCTGCTAAAAAAAACTTTATGAGGACAAAAGAATAACATTTTTAATTTAAAAAAATCTCTCAAATTGTTCAGGAAACAGTAGTAAAAATCCTTTTCATAGCAACTCTAAAAAATTGTCGATAATTAGCAAAGAATTCCGCTCGAACCGGTGCTAGGGGCCGTCTTGAACTTACTATGAGGTATGAAGAAAGCTCATTGTTGAAGGCCTCGTGGTGACTTCAAGATGAAGAAAAACAATAAAAGCGTCGTTCCTCTGCTTGTTTTTTACCATGTATTTGTATAGACTTTGTCATCATGTGCATTTACTCCATATCCTTTCATTCACCATTTAAAAATTAGTGCTACATTTATTTCGGTTTGTTTTGAGGCGAGGAAAGGATTTTTCACATGAAACGTTAAAAATCACCAATATTTAAACAACATATCAAAGGATATTAAGGTGGTAAACCTGGGGTAGAGGAGATAACTCCTTTTTCTCCACAAATTACTTGTTTTGATTGGTACGAATAGAAAAAGATTTAGAATATTTATCATTAATAGAAATACAATAATCATATTATCATGAAACTGCATTCCTTTTATGTAATAATTAAGAGTGCCAACATTAAAACATCTAGGTTTTGAATGACATCTCAAAAATATTAAAATTAATGAAAGTCAGATTTTTGGAAAGGGAGGTAATTCTTTCTGCTTGACGTTCAGACTTTTTATGCAGTAAAACGGGATGGTGAATTTTTATAAAATTTTGATATATAAGTCATATGTATGGATGACCTTTTATATCCCAGTTTTGGGTGAAAATCAGTGACTGTTTAGGATTTTCATCTAGAAGAAATTGGATGAAGCTGTGTTTTCAGCAAAATTTACTGCAAATCAACACTTCATGCATGCTTATGATCATTATTGTCGAATAAGTTTGGCAATTTATAGTCGTTTTATGAGAGTTCTTATTTATCATACTCTTTCATGGTGATTTCTTACCAGAATTTAAGACCCCTAAAAAGATAGGGGATTTTCTAGAATAATTTTAGAACATAATTGTTTCATACTGCAAATTTAAAGAAAATTGACTGTGTGGAAAATTTTTGGGTCACCCCGGGTCTATAATAATATTAATACATGTATTACATTTGTACATTCTTGTTTAAACTATAATAGATTTGTTGTTAATAAATATTCATTGATTTCATAGTTAGTTTTTAAGTTTACTGTATAAAAATATTTTATTATTTTCATTTAGTGTATTTAGTTTTTCAAAAAACAATGTTTCATAATTATTTTTAAAGTTTATTTTAATTTTCTTCTCAAAAGAAAACTTTTCTCTAAAAAAATCAAGTTTTTCTATTTCATCTATTTCTACATTATTTGTAGAACATACATTGGTTACAAATGTAAACCAAGAATATGAGCCATTTTGATGTAATGACTTTGAAAGTAGAAATGCATCATCCAAAAGTTGGTTGTTAGTATGATGGTATAAACGTGCTAAATATTTCACAGCTTGTATTTTGATGTATGTATCCAAAGAATATTGAGCTAGTTCTGCTCTAGCAGCTATATTCACTGATTGTTTGCTTAATATGAGGGTCGGGAGGACCTTTTTCGGGACGTCGGGATTGCGGTTTTTTTTAACGGGAATTCGGGATTTTGATAAAATTTGTTCGGGAATTTGGGATTAAAACGAAGCGAGATTCGGGAAAAAGCACATTTTTTCTTCGGGAATTCGGGATATAAAGTTACCGGGATTATTTTTTTTAGTTCAACAAATGTCAAACCTTACACTGTTTCATATTGAAGAACAGGGAATGTCTAATTTTCACAGTTTTAAGTCTAGTGGTAAGTATAATCAGGAGTTTAAGTCACTTTTATCCCAAAATTGTGTTGATTTGAGACTAATATATCAATTTCCGCTAGCAGACGACACAAAATGAAAAATGGAATTAGAGATCAAAACATTAGTTCTTTATTTCAACAACGCCGACCCCAATCCTTTTTGTAAAGAAAAATCTTTGCTGAAAGTAAAAGAAGGTGAAACCTTTAGCAACCTTGAAAAATTCAAAAGATACATACAAGAATTCTGTGGATTGCGACAGTCATCTGTTCAAAAGGGGCTTGGTCCTAATATCTCCGTAAAGCTAGCCCGCCAAGCAAAAGACTCTAAAGGTGTTGAAACATATTCTATCAACACACAACTGCAATGGGATAATGAAAGGCGTAAATTTTATGATCCATGTTCATTACTTCAAGGTAAACCCAACCTTCATGGCTTGCTTTAATTTAAACGGTACTTTCTAAATACATGACAAAATATTATTGAAACACCAGACAGATCTATCGAATAACCTAGGTCCGATCGTACGAGCATTTCTCCAACAGACACATATGGTCTGTACTACTACAACTCCTACGGGTCCGAATACCTTTACATTTTCACAGTAATTTTCGAGGTTTTTGACACTAGATCTATATGAGCAGATAATTTTAATTTGATTTTCAATTTATACATTTTTAATATTATAATATGACTCTAATATTATGAAACTATTTTATGCAGTAGTTCTTTTCTTCTATTAATATTTTGGCGGAAAATTTGAAAATGAGGCAATTTCGAAATCGCTGAACAACTTTAATTCGGGGACACATTTGAGCACCTACCCATTCTAAGCTTTACACATATCACTCACAGCTGAATCAGACAGAGATTCCTATTATGATGTAAACAATATATCATATTTATTTTGAAACGTTGTTTAGAGCCCTTTTCTTTCAATTTAAACGACCCACTGAAAATCTTGTACCTCAAAATCGCAAAACGGTAAATATGTGTCCCTGGCGAAAATTAGCATTCCATTATAACTTAATCAGTAGTCAGATTTTCCTTGCACGAATTTACAGATTACTTAAAGGCACAGGATAGGGTTACACATATGTGTAATAATAACGGAAAATTATTGTTACACAAAAAATAAATATTCGGAGTACATTACCGGTTACGCGACCGATATTTTCCGTGTGTATCAACAACCTTATAGCTTATTGTTACACAGAATAATTACAATTTGGTATTACAGTTGAGAATTAAAAAATGAAAACCATAAGATTTGTAAAACTAAGCCAAATACATTCATTAAAAGTTCTAAAATATTGAAACTCAAATAAAATAAATAAATTCATAAAACTGCCATGAAGGCATATCAGTCCCATACCTCATACTATTAAATGAGTTCAAGAAGGAACCGACTTATTTTCTGATCGGGTAAACATTCGTTATGGACTATGGAGGACGACAGAAGTGTTTGTGATTTCTTCGTTGGGTATACATTTTCTTCTTTCTCCAATTTTGAAGCAAATTTGTGAACCGTGAAATATTTGTTGTATTCAGCAAAATCAGAGACATTAATATACATATATGTTATAGTATTTAAATGTCTCTGGCAAAACCGATGAACCAGTATACGCAGAGACATTTATATCAGGCCTCGTGGTGACTTCAAGATGAAGAACAACAATAAAAGCGTTGTTCCTTTGCTTGTTTTTTACCATGTATTTGTAGAGACTTTGTAGAGTCAGATTTTTGGAAAGGGAGGTAATTCTTTCTGCTTGACGTTCAGACTTTTTATGCAGTTTTCCTAACATTGTGAAAAAACGGGATGGTGAATTTTTATAAAATTTTGATATATAAGTCATATGTATGGATGACCTTTTATATCCCAGTTTTGGGTGAAAATCAGTGACTGTTAACTTAAGGATTTTCATCTAGAAGAAATATTGAATGAAGCTGTGTTTTCAGCAAATTTACTGCAAATCAACACTTCATGCACGCTTATGATCATTATTGTCGAATAAGTTTGGCAATTTATAGTCGTTTTATGCCAGTTCTTATTTATCATACGCTTCATGGTGATTTCTTACCAGAATTTATAAAGACCCCTTAGATAGGGATGTTTCCGTGAATTTCTAGAATAATTTTAGAACATAATTGTTTCATACTGCAAATTTAAAGAAAACTGACTGTGTGGAAAATTTTTGGGTTACCCCGGGTCTATAATAATATTAATACATGTATTACATTTGTACATCATTTCTCTTTTTTCTTGTTTAAACTGTGCTAATAAATTCAGTTGTATTTGTATTTGCAAAAAGATTTTTTTATTATGGTTATAAAAACAGTAAAATGTAGTAAACTGTAATAAAACAGGTTTTTCTGTTTCATGGTCGACCTGGATCATCTAAAAATATTAATGAGGCGTAAAAATGAATGAGAAAGTTATTTTGCTCACGTGGTCGGAAAGGCGGGTAACCCACGCTAACATCGCCATCTTGAGTTTGGCACTTCCGGTTGGAAAGTGATAACTTTCGTGATAAGCAGTTGTTGAAAGTACTACGAGATGGCTTCTAAAACACCAGTTAAAAGCAAGAGGACAGTAATTACGACCACTACAACCCAGCGCACCTCCACCCCATCCACGTCTATTGCAACATCACCCGGTAGACGTGCTCGTTCTCCATCGCCGGCACGGATATCCCGGCAACAAGAAAAGGAGGAGCTACAAGGTTTAAATGACCGTTTAGCTCAATATATAGATAAAGTAAGGTTCTTGGAAAATGAGAATAAAAGACTACAAGTTGCAGTCAGCACGACAGAGGAAACGGTTACGCGTGAGGTCAGTAGTATCAAGAATCTCTACGAGACGGAGCTCGAAGATGCCCGAAAGCTATTAGATGATACTGCCAAAGAAAAGGCCAGATTACAGATAGAAGCTTCCAAGCTGAAGGCAGAAACTGATGAATGGAAATCTAAGTAAGAATGACCAAACCGTGTTGCCCTATTCCTTTTGGGATTCGGAGGCAGGCAATATCAAAAAACATCTCTGGCTTCGAATATCCCATAGACGAATTTCCAATTTCGTGTTATGAATGAATTACCCCGTTTGACCTGAGGTCAATGGGAGTAAATTTGCGTCACGTAACATTGTGACGTCTGAAAATCTATATTGTGACGTCAAAATTTTCAGGGAAAAATCACCAATTGGAAACTTGTCTATTGCCACTCAATCACACGACAATAATTGAACAAAATACCGTAGAAAGGCATGTATTATCCGCACATTTTTATCCTAAAAAGGATTTAGGGGTTTGGGGATGCGGATTATACAACCCTATATGACTTGAGGATTTAGCCAAGTTCCCCAAAGATGGATTGTTAGTCCCTGTTCAAATCAAACATACTGTTCCTAACATTGTGGATTTAATTAAATATGTTGGTTTGAATTGCAAAGTGCCTTACAGTTATAAAAAATTGGTATTTCCTCCAAAAAATGTTATTTTGATGTTGGAACATGAATATTTTTATTAGCCGCCATTACTGTCAACAAACCATGTCGTGCATGTGGAGGGGCCTGATGGGGGGGTCTCATCACGAATCACGAAAAAATTATTCGGACCAATCACAGTTCACGGAAAATTCATTTTGTCAATCATTTGTCAATTTGATCAAGAACGATTCACGGCGATGTTCTAATAACGATTCACGACAAATTAATGAAATGGAAAATGAATCACGGGGAATTGAAATCCCCGATCACAGAGAATGAAATAAACCCATCGGCGCCTCCATGTGATCGGTAAAGTGTTGATATTGTGACAATTAGCTATTTATATCATATTGCCTCTGACAACAAATAACGTGCTAAATATGCAAAATTATAGGATTAGGTGGCTTATTATTGCATTACACAACAATTTATAGGGAATGAAAAACTTAGAAACATCAAATTAAATGTAAAATAAACACAAATATGACATTCCGCATCCATCGAATCCGTTCCGATTTTTCCTTCGTACTTGAACTTCCTGATTGATGAAACAATGTTATTTTTCTTCAAATTTTGTCGTGTTTGAGCCTTTTTATCTTTAAATACTTTCAGAAAAGGCTTCAGATATAGTAAATAAAGAATAATGCAGTTGATTATCCATGAAAATACTGACTTACATGTACAAAATAACTACTATCATACCGATCTCCACTTAGACTTTGTTGGCTAAGGTCCCAGGGTACTTAAAGTTTTTCCCTTGATTTAAAGGTCGAAAAGGGCCTGCGGATTATACACAAATGCGGATAATACATGGCTTTTTACATTAAATTTAATATTTGATATATATGCCTTTCAACAGGTTGGGGAAAATCCCCCATCTGGGGTATAATACCCCTAACAGGGTATATTTTTAAAGTTCTAAACTCATTTATGAATATTCACTTTTTACTAAAAGGGGCAACAGTTTATATCAATAGCAATATTTTTCCCCAAAAAAACATACATTCAAATTTTTGGTTTTCAGAAAGTTATGTGCCCATGTAAAGTGCAAATTTCACAGGCCATTCATTTTTGCTGTGTTAATAAAAGCTATATATTTTCTTTTGAAAAATTGTTGCATTGTATCTAAATAAAGCAGAAACTGTTAAATCCAAAATAAAGATTATTATCACTGTAAAAATATACCCTGTTTGGGGTAGTATACCCCAAGTGAGGTATTATACCCCGATTGGGGTACATTCCCCAACCTGTTCAATATTTCTGCAATTGTCTCACCTGTGACGAATGTCAGGAAGGCAAGACATAGTGATCGTAGACTCCAGTGTCGTTGCCATCTTTAAACTAAATTTCAAACTTTTTATGAACTACCGCATGTACCGTATTCCTCATATTACATGTATCAATCCCCCCCCCAACCTTAATTTCATCAGAAACCCTTAAGCGCCCTGGCCCCCATATCAACCTTTTTTTAGCTCGCCAGGACAAATGTCCGGAGAGCTATTGTCATATCCCTGGTGTCAGCGTCAGCAAAACTTTAACCTGGCTTGTGGAATCGAGACCTCAAGAGCTAGGATGTTGATATTTGGTATGTGACTTCCTTGTGATGAGAGCTTTCTTCTGGTACCATACTTGTAGACACCTTGACCTTGACCTTGCCCTAAGGGCAATTTTTAAAAAACTTTAATCTTGCCTCTAGAAGGTAGGCTTTTAGTGGTAGGGTGTTTATATTTGTTATGTAACTTCCTTACGATGAGAGCTTTCTAGTGGTACCATATTTGTAGACATTTTGACCTTGACCTTGCCCTTAGGGCAATTTTTGAAAAACTTTAACCTTGTCTCTAGAAGGGAGACTTTTATTGGTAGGGTGTTTATATTTGGTATGTAACTTCTTTATGATGAGAGCTTTCTAGTGGTACCATATTTGTAGACATTTTGACCTTGACATTGCCCTGACATGCCCGAGGGCAACTTTGCTTCCAGAAGGTAGACATTTAGTGGTAGGCTGTTCATATTCGGTATGTGGCTTTGTTATGATGATAGCATTCTGGCGGCACCATGTTAGACATTTTGACCTTGACCTTTCCCTGAGGGTAATTGTTGAAAAACTTTAACCCTGCTTATAAAACTTATTCTTTTAGTGGAAGGGAGTTCCTTTTTGCCATGTGACTTCTTTATATCACATTTAATCATTTTTTAAACCTTACAATCACAATAATGTATTATTTTAAATTTGATTGTGCATTGAGGTCACTCTAATCCCCGGCGAGCTATGTTGTCTTCTGACAACTCTTGTTTATTATAACCATATTTCAGCACCAACATGTATGTACATTTGTAAGCCATAGACTGTAACCAACATCCATACCAGAATTATGCACCACTATATATATTTCCAGGGATTTACACTAACAGTCGCCATGGTGACTAAAAATTGCGCTAGGAGAATGAAAAGTTGGATGCTCCTCGCCTAGGTTTCTACTGAATATTTTGGAGTCGATGTCCGCAATTAGTGCGTCAGTTTTTAGACACACCAGCATTTATGCAACTGGTTCCTGATTTGTTACGATTTTGTCCATTACCAGTACAACCTCTAACGTGTACATGTATGTGGCAATACATGCACGGGTTTCCCAGCCAAGCTCAAACAAACTATGGCAGAAAAAGGAAGCGACTCGATATGTATGTTGATTCATTTAAATCAGCAGTTTCAGCCTACAAATACAGTAACTAAATTATAGTTTCATTTACATAGTTTTATCCTGAAAAGAAAAATACAAAAATAATGTTCACACTTTGAACTCATTTGATTATTTACAAGTTAATACAACATGTACAAAACTTGTTTCTGGTAAATAGCATTCGCAGAGAAGTTACAGTTTCTTCAACAAGTTGAAGGTGGTCAATAGACAGTAGAAGTAGAATTTCTCATTGTACTACATAGGAAATGGTACCCCATAACAAAGAGCAAATGCTCTAACCTCATAGTAAGCTCAAGACGGCCCATAATTTTGTTTGAAGTGGATGGTTGAAACAGGAAATACATAAATTTGTTTCACTGTACAACTTTTTCAATACCACACACTGTTTAAGTATTGAAATTTTTATTCTTTTTTTGCAAACCAACAAATGATCAATAGGATTACATGTAGTAGATAACATTAGGTTATACAGAATTAAGTATGACGATCTCAAACCTACAAAATGTGACATTTCCTCCAGAATTAATATGACAATCTGTGAAATGTGACTTTTCTGTTGACCCCATTCCATAGTTCCACCTATTTGACTAATGATAGGAAAAAGAAGGGAAACGGGGAATGTGTCAAAGAGACAACGACCCAAAGGGGAGTAATAACAACTCAAAGCCACCATAAGATCTTCAATGAAGAATTTAATGATAAATGTTTGTTTCTTCAACCACATCCATGATACCTTTCCAATGTTTTTGTCTTCTTTATATTGTGGATGAATTTTTTAAGTAATTATAAATTCTGATTTGAAAAAAAGCTTATATCTACCCAATTTAAAACCAAATTTAGGGAAAGACATACAAGATTTGCATAACAACTAATTCTTATTTGAGAAAAAGCTTACCCAAATTAAAACCAAACAAATTTAAGGAAAGACATACAAGATTTGCATAACCACAAATTCTAATTTGAAAAAAAGCTTACCCAAATTAAAACCAAACAAATTTAAGGAAAGACAAGATTTGCATAACCACAAATTCTAATTTGAAAAAAGCTTACCCAGATGTTAAAACCAAACAAATTTAAGGAAAGACCTACAAGATTTGCATAACCACAAATTCTAATTTGAAAAAAAGCTTACTTAAATTAAAATCAAACAAATTTAAGGAAAGACATACAAGATTTGCAAAACCACAAATTCTAATTTGAAAAAAAGCTTACCCAAATTAAAACCAAACAAATTTAAGGAAAGTACAAGATTTGCATATAAACCACAAATTCTAACCTGAAAAAAAGCTTACCCAAATTAAACCAAACAAATTTAAGGAAAGACATACAAGATTTACATAACCACAAATTCTAATTTGAAAAAAAGCTTACCCAAATTACTATATGTAGTAAAACCAAACAAACTAAAGACATTGAAGATTAGTATAACTACAAGTTTATTTGGCCCTAATTCTAAGATTTTACCGTGAACAATAATTTACTGTACTGTGTTTTGTAGATATTATAAAAGAGATAAAGAAGCTAAAGATGCTGAAGGACAGTTACATGGATTACAGAAGGAGGTGGCAGATTTGGAGGGAAAACTGGCGGTGTCTGAACAACAGAGAAAACACTGGGAAAAGGAATATAATGTATGATTCATTGCTTATCTTTTTAGTTTCCTCTTGTTTTACTGAACTTGAGAAAAAAACAGAATTTTTTATACATTTTATACATTCATGAAATATGTCCCATTGTTTAAATGCTTTCACGGATAATTGTTTAATATTCTCTATTTATCAAAAGATAGAATATACAGAAAAGAAACAACCCCTCATTATACAAATGGATTTTAACTCTACAGTCAGTTAAACAATTAGTTGGCTTTAACCTATATTTTACGTTTGAGTGACTTTAGCTAAATTTTGGTTTCAAGTCCATTTCTGAACTACTTAACATGCTATCATAATGGTGTTGCATCAAATAAATCAGTCTAATGAGTACTATTCAAATCAAGGACAATTGAGTGATTTGACCTACATTTTATGCTTTAAAGCCAGCTGTAGGATTAAACTGGTTTATGGGAACCCAAACCTAACCTGTTAAACATAGATACAAAATTCATTTACATTTTACCCCACCAAAGGCACCATTTTCTGGAGTTCCCTAAGCATCTTTTCTGTCGCAGTATTTTTAATAAATGATGATATATATTCAACCCTTGTCACCTTTGTGGCATAATAGTATAGTCAAACTTGCTCGAACACCTTGAGTTAGAGAATGTATTTGAGCTATGCAGGTCGAAGTCTGTTTTAACTTGAGCAAAGGGACCAGAAAAGGGGATGGAGTATAAGAATCTAACACCAGGGCAAGGGTCAGACAGAAAAATCTCAGACACCCAAGGGTAAGATTTCAAGTACTCGGACAAAGCTTGCTGAGTCCGAGATGCTAGAAATCTTACCCGAGGGTGTCTGAGATTTTTTTGTCTGACGCTCTCACTGGTGTTTGATTATTTTTCTCCCCCTCAGCATCTAAAAAATTAAACAAATCACTGTTGAAACACCATTGTTGACATCAGTGAATTACTTCCCTTTTCACGACGTCATAAAGCATGGAGCACGCGCCCGAGTCCTGGGTTATTTCGGTGTCAACGATTTAGGCATTTATGATTTGTTTTAATTCAAATTTTGACATTTTAAAGAAGTTAATATACTATTTCATATTTTTAATTATATACTTTTCGATTTATGTGGACTAAATGTGTATATCTTTATGAGGCCATAATAAAAAATATATTTGTTGGGCGTTAGCCGCCCGACCCTAAAAAATGCCTGCGACCGGAAAAATTTGTTGGGGTTCAAGGCATTTCTTTTTTTTTTTTTTGGTTTGTGTTTGTACCCAATGCAAACGCATCCGATTGGTCCAAAGCTCCAGAAACGGTCATTTCCGTAAGAAATTTGTTCGGTTCATCCTCTGTTGTAAAAAGATCGGTATATTTTTCACTGAACTCATGGTATCAGTCATGATTACATAACTCATTATGGAATCAGTTCCTGGCTTAAATTAAGGAACTAACTACCACTGAAGTTTAGTTGACACGAATCGATATCGACCACGTGCGCTTGCTTCACCTGTAGCTTAAACCTCATCTGAATCTTTTCAGCATCAAACGGGATAAATCAACAAGCGGTTGGAGAACATTTTGAATTTTAAAAAAGGAATCATGTTTGAATTAGTATAGATGACGACCAATTCATGCTACGAAAATGAACTATTCTATTATTACCGCGTTATTATTAATACTGCACATGGTGGCTTTTACCGCAAAAGTGAAAGTGGATTTCCCCTTTCATCACGTTGACAAACTGGGCGAGATATAAGTAACAATTTTGTATAGATATTTTATTTAAGAAATAAATAAAAGTAGACGGGACAATTAGGAATCTGTCTATTGCAGGTCAATATTTACTCTTAACATTGCCAAACTAAATTTCACAGCACCTGCAGTTTCAGCATTTGATGTTACGATGGGAACATTAACAAAGACCCCATAGCAGTTACACTTCCATCTAATAAATAATTACTTTAATACATATATAGTATTTCAGTCTGTAGTAGGGGTTAGCCTACAGGATGACTATTTGTAAATCAGACTGCTGAACCCATCAACTCCAGTCTTAGCTGCGGAACCTTTTGCTAATTTTATGATATTGGCGGTCCGCCAATAT
>MJUU01016199.1:0-18939 GCA_002080025.1 Modiolus philippinarum | reverse complement strand
AGTTTTTGCTTAGTACCCTATTTTGATATGAACAAGACTGATATTTGTCTGAAATGTAATGGCACAATAAATTTTTTGACCAGTTCTATATTTTTCTTGGTTAAGGTAATCATGACATGTAAATAGAAATCTTTGTAGACTTTTTAGTTCACTATATTTTTATTGTTACTTTTGTTTATGTTTTTACACTAGCAATATATCCTGCCTAGTCAATTAGTGCCTTTATATTCATTAAGTATAGGACTGTCCTTCTAATATGTATAGGGTTATGTTAGTGCTTGTTTAATGATAAGAATTGTCATAATATTACACAGGGTTTGGTGCTAAAATGGGACTGTTCTATTAATACTGCGCAGTGTTCAGTGCGAAAGAAGGACTGTCTTGAATGCACAGGGTATACAATAGTTAAAGCTTTTCTTCTTGCCAGAAAATCTAAATCTTTTGTATTTTGTTGATGAATGTTACTTGATTATTGTTAAAATTTTTGTTTTTTGGAAAAAGTTGAAAAACACTAGTCATAGATTACTGCATATAAGTTTAATTACATTGTATGTTCTGTAAAATTTTCAAGTTAAATAGATTTCTGAATTAAGTGCAATTAATTATGTAAACTTCAATCAAAATTTAACAGAATTTGTTTTTGTGTTTATAGTGAAGTTCTAGTTAGTAAGTATTCTGGATGTTAAATTAAATGTTATGTTTTTTTCAAAAGTAAGGGTGAAAATGCCTTGTTAATTTCTGAATGTGACATGTGCTAAAATTTATCTCCTTTGGAGAATAATTAGAAGAAAGATTCATACATGTAGATAGACACTAAAGAATGATGTGTATTTCTAAAATAAAATATTGGACAAATTTTTGTTATCCACAAAGGCAGCTTTGCATTCCTCATTCTATATATAAAGTATATTATCTACACCCCCATTTCTTACATTAACCTTTCTATACACTTACAGAATATAATCATGTTTCTTGATATTTGACCACCTTAAAATTGCACTAGTCTTTTATAAGATCTTTAACTATGCTCTATTTCTAAAACTTACAGTACATTAGGATTCAGATCAAGAATTGCAAGTACATGCATGTACATGTTCTTGGGGACAATTTAAGTAGTAAATATATGAACATAATGGTTAGGATATAGTATAAAGGTGAAATAAGGACAAAATTACTTCTTAGATTTAATATTTGCTAATGGAAAGAACAGTATTAGGCAATTAAAAAAATTTTAAAGTATAACGAATTGACCGTCGCAAATATCAATAAAAATGTCACGAGTGCAGAACAATGCAGAAAAATTAAATGAATTGTGGAACAAAGTTAAGCAACAAGTTTAGTCCACTGCGTTGATCGGATTTTTGTTTTCATTTCAGTTGTTTACTTGACGACGACGTTGAAGGGATGTTGTGAAGTCGCTTCATTGAGACGTCATCCGATGACTAGAAATCCTTTATTTTCACCGGTCACAATATGACATTTATTAAACTGAGAAAACTCTATAAATCACTGCTATCCATATAATAATTGGTCTTCCAAACGTTTAGATTTTATCTGCACTGAGGAGACTTAAGTTGTCGAAATGCGAATATGCAGAAATGAAATTCACAGTAATTTCGGTATTTAGTTATAAGATGGACTATAGACATTGTTTTGAGATTTTCAGGAGTAAAAGCTTTTTTCTCGACTTGCTTAACTTTTTAAAAGTAGGATTTTTTGGTTACTTTCACTCAAATAATTTTTTGTGTGTTGTGGATAAAAATTCTATGATGGCTAAAAGGATTAAAACCACCAACTCCAAAAATAGTACAAATTTCACCTCACTACAGCCTTTATTTCAATTTTATTGTGAACTGTAGAGTCTCATATGATTTAAAGACTCTATAAAGAAGTTGTGTGCTTGCTATTTATTGGGCAAGTTTGTAAACTGCCACAGATATGATTTTTTTTTATGCATTTCATGTGTTTTGCTGCTATATTATTAATTTAACATTATGCATTGTTTGGCCTAACTGCTGTTCTAATGTTGTAAAAAAAAGTAAAATAATTCAATATGTCTCCATCTGTTATGGGGAGACATAATTAAATTGTTTATTGCCACATAGTCAGTCAGCCATAAATTAAACTGGCATATGGTATCCAACCTTTATCCCAGATTCTGTTATTTCTTTATATGCATTTAATTTTGAATACTAAAGTTGTGATAAAAATAATTTGGATTGAAATCACTGGCTTCTTTTATTTTACGTATTCTAAATATAGTGGAAGATGTTTTTGACGTCTGATGGTCTCATTTAAAGTTGGTATTTTCCAAGATGTCCTCTAAGGGATGGCATTTTAAAAAGGACACACTGATGTTTATGTAAATTCCATAACCAAGATAATGTATTTAATTTAAGCATTCCTTTTGTATTGCATAGTTTTAATTAAATGAAGGGGCATACATCCCACTATTGTCAGTTAACAGTTTATCTTCGCTAGCCAAGGGTTACGATCCGCTACTCTCCTCTTCAAAAGATGAGAGAAGCGAATCGTAAGCCTTGGCTAGCAAAGATGTTAACAGTTAAAAAAATATTTATAGGTGTGTTTCTGTTAGTTTCAAACTTTATCTCGTTGTTGTTTTTGTATTTGCTTTTTCTGGTGCTGTAGTTTTCTTATAAATTATTTCCAATATTCTAATATAAAGCATATATCATTATGATGGTAAAGAAAAATTAGTTCAAAACTTTGATACCAACACAGTTTCAGGGTAATTACTTAGACTACTAAGAAACAGGAGTATTGTTGTGCAGGTTATTGCATTACACATTTTTGGTATACAAGTATGAACAAGATAAAGATGTTACATTTTTTACGCTCTTGGCCAATCAAGATATTTTGATGAATACTCTTTCCACAATGCATTAGTCTGTGAAAAGATGAATAAATCAACAATGAACACAATTACGTCTAAAAACCCTACTTTCCGAGTACAAATAGATTTACATTCACTTGCAACAGATTCATTGAGGGCATTATGACATAAATTTACTTCATGTTTACAAAGAACAAGGTTCACAAAGGGTCACAAGTTTAAATAAAATGGTTTGCATGTAAATACTTCCCTCCATGAAAATAAAATTATAATGGAATATTTTCATGATGAAAAAATTTAGGAAATTTTGACACACATTCCAATCCAAAAATTCTGATATTAAAAGATATCGGTGGAAAGATTGCAATGTATTTTGCAACAAAATGATTTTTTTTGGTGATCAATTATGACTTTGTCCTTTGAATGAAAATGTTTCATGCCTTGAAATTTTAACTGGAACCGGGATCAATTTTTTTCATGAAAATACTCTATAATAATTATATTTTCATGAACAAATGTATTTACAAAAAAAACCATTTTGTTTAAAAGCAATAAATTGCCATTATTTATATATTTATTAGAACAGTATTTAAGCCACATTTTTGACATGTACATCATTATAAATAAATGTTAAAATCCAAAAATTCAAATAGTAAAAGTTAAAAGTATTAAAAAGCTTTGATTGTATTTCGTACAAATTTCTATTTGTTACTAATTGTGACCTTTTTCTTTGAATGATAGTCTGTTCTGTTTCATGATTGTTCCATCCAACCAACTTAAAAGTTTTGTGTGGAAAGTATTTTTAAACTTTATGCCTGGATATTTATGACGCCTTAACATAATCAATATTCATTTTACTGTCATAATGGGCACATTGCATTTGCGCCTATTTTTGAAAAAAATGGGATATTTCTTTTGCACCACAAGCTTGTATTTCATTTGCGCCATTCCTTAGGTAAAAATTTTACAGGTAAATTCTGAGGTATTAGGAAGTGGAAACAATATTTAATATACTATTTATTATTGTAATATTCAATATATAATTGGAAAAAAAACATTTAACATATTATCTAATAAAATATATCTAAGATATATAAAATTTTTACTTCACTAGTGCGTTTAGATCATAGTTGTATGCAGAGCAAACAGGTTAAGAGGGGGGGGTATATAATCCTACTAATTAAATCCCAAGGAGATATTTTGATTGGTTTAGCAAATTTTTCCTTAATTATATTTACAAAATGTGAGCAAGTAAAACAGCTAATGATAGCCAAGAGATGAGATAGATGTAAATACAAGTAAAAGTATTAATATTTTATACTATTTACCTGTATTGGTGCAAATGTGAAGTTTTTATTTTGGTGCAAATGAAGTATAGTTTGTGGTGCAAATGAAATACTAATTGGGGCAAAAGCAATGCACCAGTCTTTAATGTGTAAAATTAAAATTTCTGAACAGATCAAAAAATGTTTTGAATGTATAGATTTATTATTTTCCTACCATATACAATTAATCTTAAAATACATGTATATTTAATGATTGAAATACATATAACAATACTAAATATAGTTATTTATAAAAAAAAAAGACCATGAATTTTTATATGACAAGAAACTGTTAAGAATTATGGGGCATTATATAATACTGTTAACAGTGAAAGAAGCGTGATATTTTTTCTTTTCCAAAAAAAAAAAGGAAATCATTAATATGTAAAAAAAAAGGGGGGTTACACCAGGTATTCTGACAGAATCATGTTAAATCTGGACAGTGTATGTTGAAATTGTATGGTTTATTCATGTTTACCTTGATTGATCAAATTGCATTTGTAATCTAAGCATCACAAGGAAAGCACCTTATAGCATGATGCTGTTGATGTTTTGTATTTTTCGGCCTTGAAAATTGATCTCTGTTTTATTCATTTTTTGTGACATTTTGCATTACTTTATATTGGCATTTGATCTTTTTGTTTGATGAGAAATACAACTTTAATTGCACTGCATGCAGTTTATAAATTCTCTTGGTGGTACAACGAAAAAATACTGAAAATAAAGAACATTTATGAATATGATAATTTTTTGAAACATTTATTATAAAATTAAGGTACACAAACACAAATTTGGAATTGTGATCTTGTATCAAATTTCAATAAAATTTTATTTACATACTTTTTGTAAACAATTACAAAAGATGGTGCATTTCTATTGATGTTTAAGACCATATTGTGAAATTGTGAGTCTATACTAGTGTTGTGATTGTCAAGTTGACCATTTTTCCATTATAACCATATCATTGAGTGTATTTTATCCCATTTATTTTTACAAGATCAAAACATGATTGTATAGAAACAATATATAAACATTAAAAGTCTTATAAATTTCTGATTTTCTTTTTACTGCGATTGCAAAATAAATTTTATGGTGGAAGCCAGAAATGGATTACAGGTTCTACAAAATTTCATTTAGATCATGTGATGAAAAAAAAAATATATACATTGTATTTACTCACCAATGAAGAAAGATGGAAAAAATAGACATGTGCGACATGTGCTCACATTTTATTGATGGGACTGCAAAAACTATAAAATTCAGAAACCTTTTCAATTAGGAACATAATTTTTATGCCTCCTTTACCTAAGGTCCAGCAGCGTATTGTTTTACCCTTGTCCATCTGTCCGTCCTTCCGTCTGTCCATTCATTTGTTCCTCTGTCGGACGGTACAAATAAAAAACACACAGCAATTGATGTTTTTCAGAAATATTGCAAGCCAATTCCAACTACTACAAAGGAATCTAACTTACAATAAGTAGATGTACACACATCTTTGGGAATATTCAAAATGGCAGCTGTTGCAATGGAATCTAAAAAAAGGTGGGAAATTACCATTGCTCAGGTTAATCCACAATGTTAAATTTTGCCAATTTAACATAAATTTAAACAGGGTTTGTCGATTAGAATTACCAATACAATTACGAACCTAACAGCAGACACACAATAACTAGAGATAGTGCGACAGTACCATTATAATGTGTTCAGTAGACCATCAACTTGGATCAATGTCACACCAGTTATGATTGTCAGGCTGCACTTAATGTATACTACTTCTCAGCTTATTATGGTATGTTCAGTAGTTCATAAAGCTGAGCTCTAGATCACATGATTTAGCTCATATTCAGTAGAATATAAAGCTGAGCTCTAAATCACATGATTTAAGTCAAACAGCTTCTGGTCAAAAAATTTGAACTAGTGCTGTCGTCAAATGGCAACCAATTATGCCCCCGCTTACTGAACCCTGAATCACATTTGCAGCTGCAAATTAAAGTTTGTCTGGCCACAATACAGTTGATGACCCAGTACAAGTATAGACACAATGATATACTTCCCCCTTTTTCCACAAATACACAAGTGAAATTCTGAGCCAAAAAAATCATTTCCATGGATGCTAGGCAACCTCTCTGTATAATTTCATCCAATTTGAGTCACTTTGAATTTTCCTGCCTTTTCCTGATATTATTTCTATGGGTGCTAGACAACTTTCCTGAAAAGTTTCATCCAATTTGAGGCACTCGGAGTGACCCAATTATCATATGAAGCAACATCACATTCCAAGATGCATCCATTGAATGATTGATGTATCATACTAGTATGTGACACTAAGATATGAACCTTAACACAAATTTCAACCTTAGTCATTGAAGCATAAATTGTAGGTCAGAGTCACCCAATTATCATCTGAAGCAGCAGCACTCGCCAAAATGCATCCACTGACCAAAGATGATTGATGTTTAAGGATAAAAAAGATGATTGATGTGCCACATGTAGTTTCTCAGATATGAACCTTAACACAAACTTCAACCTGGATCATTGAAGCATAAAATGCAGGTCAAAGTTACCAAATTATCATCTAAAGTAGCACCACTCTCCAAGAAGCATCCACTTGCCAAAGATGATTGGTGTGGCATATGTAGTTTCTCAGATATGAACCTCAACACAAACTTTAACCCGAGCTATTGAAGCATAAAATGTAGGTCAGAAACCAAACAAAATCAGTGACCTAAATATCAGCTGAAGCAGCATCACTCTTCAAGATGCATCCACTGACCAAAGATGATTATTGTGCCACATATAGTTTCTCAGATATGAACCTTAACACAAACTTTAACCTGATGTGGGACAAAGGGACGGACACTCAGCTGGATGGGCAAGATGCTATATCCCCTCCCAACTCTGTTGAGCGATGAGATAATAAGGAAATCTCGAACCCTTTTCCCAATATTTCTTGTCTTCGAAATGGGCCTTGTCAGGATTTGATTTTAGCCCAAATACAAATTATTAACCAAACTCCAGACCAAATTCTTTTGGAAGTGTGGCCTTAAATTGGTCGAAATGAATAAACCTCTCAAACACATTCCAGATCTCAGAAAAACTTGTCCAAATAGAACCAAATTTAGTCAAAATGGTTCTTAAATGGTCCCCTACAAAAAGTATCCTGCAGATCCATACCTCATTCAAGATGACTACGAACAGAAACAGTTTATATTGGATTCCATAATTAGGTCTC
This sequence comes from Modiolus philippinarum, assembly GCA_002080025.1. NCBI lineage: Eukaryota > Metazoa > Mollusca > Bivalvia > Mytilida > Modiolidae > Modiolus > Modiolus philippinarum. Next base: position 11,528 of record MJUU01016199.1, on the reverse strand, counting down.
TTAAACCACTATTTAAATCAGAACTATATCGATCGTTATCCCATCACATCAATCCACATCAAGGCACATCAATCCCTTTAAAATTTGCAATTATCCAATGTGGTTTCCAGTTCCAGCAGTAAACAATTTGAACGTTGGACCCTATTGGAAAAGCCATATGTCTCTGTCAGACATGAAATAGGTGAGGGAAACAAACTCTGGAAAGCCTCTTGTTTATACCCATGCTTAATGCTGGAGGTATACTGTGATGGAACTTGCCTTCAGTCCGTTCGTCCATATAAACACTTTATTTTTGGGGGACCATAACTTGAGAACCCCTTTATTGATTTTATAGAAATTAACAAAGATGACAGTACTAGAGGTCAGGAAGACATCTACTGATTTTGGGCTCAGTAGGTCTGAAGTCAAGGTTGCAAATAGTTATATAAAATTATAATTCGGTCCAAAAATTTGTTACCAGAGCATACCTTCAGAAGGCCTCAACGGACAGATGACAAAATTGTAACATCTGGTGAACTGATGTATAGTATGGATAATAATGCCATTAATGGATGGTCTCTTGGTGAAAATGAATAAAACCAGTCACCAGGTGAGCAATACAGGCTCATGTGAGCCTCTAGTTGTAAAACTTCAACATATCGGCAAACAGGAAGTAGCGACAACACAGACCCGAAAATAGCTTACACGTTACAACTCATCATAATCAAGCTTCTGACCAAATGTGAAATAATTCCAACATATACAAGCTGAGAAAACTGTGACGAAAATTTCTCATCCATAGTGTGTTATAGTAAAACTGCAACACATCGGCAAACAGGAAGTAGTAACACAACAGACTTGATAATAGCTTACACGTTACAACTAATCATAATCAAGCTTCTGACGAAATATGAAATCATTCAAACATATACAAGCTGAGAAAACTGTGACGAAAATTTCTTGTCCATAGTGTGTTATAGTAAAACTTCAACATATCGGCAAACAGGAAGTAGCAACACGACCGACCCGAAAATAGCTTACACTTTACAACTCATCATAATCAAGCTTCTGACCAAATATGAAATTATTCCAACATATAAAAGCTGAGAAAACTGTGACCAAAATTGTGCGATGGAAGGACGAACGGACAGACGAACGGACCGACAGACGGACGGACACAGCCATAACTATATATCCGCCGCTTTTTCAAAGCGGGGTATAAAAATATTTTACAAAGAAATTACTATGAAAATATTGATTTTGTGAAACAATTACATAATAAGGTCCGTGACCCCCACTTTTCTTTTTGTTTTTAGAAAGTTCAATACAGGGGCTAGCAATATATAAAATTAACTAAAATTCTCATAGGTGTAACTTGAATAATTTTCTTAAAATGATAATGTTCTGTAGAATCTGTATCTGAACTAAAAATTTCCTTTTTTTCAATGACAGATTGTGAGCTTATATGGTCCGTGACCCCAATTTTTATTTTATTTTTTGGAAGTTCAATTTTAAAAGTTTAATCCTGCAAACTATTGAAAAATTCTGATGGGTTTCACTTTCTCCCCCGAATCACCTTAGGGACCGACCATTTAACTTGAGGGGGGGGGGCTATGGTTTTTTTCAAAAAAAAATATTTTGGATCTGATTTTATGTGAAAAAAATATTTTGGCTGCCAAAATGATGAAAAAAAATTTTCTGAATGAGTCTTTCTGCCCCCAAAAATAATGTTAATTTTGAAAAAAATATTTTGTTGATACGCGTGCAAAAAATAAATAATTTGTTTCGCGCGAAGCGCGAAAAAAATTTTCTGTCCAGAAAAAAAACCATAACCCCCCCTTCAGGTTAAATGGTCGGTCCCTTAAGCTTTTCATTTGCCAATTATGCATTTCTGGAACCCAAAAGGAGAAGTAGGGTTCATACATCAATGAACTATGCTCCAAGTTTTTCTAGTTGCTTCACTATTTGTTTGACGATCTCATTATACATGTAGACTAGTGAAAACAGATTTGGTTGCACAGTATTACACGGTCTGACAGTAATTATACAGACTAGAAGTTGAGCAGTAGTATGGATTGTGTATTGCCCGATATAAAATTTGCAACTTTGATCTCAGTTATATGATCTAGTGAACATTGAGCTGCAGAATTCATCAGGTGCTGTCAGTAAATCATCTGGTTCGGATATCATTCTATGATCTACTGAACATCATAGTTAGTGTTGGAATAGTATCAGGTGCTGCGTGACAGTCATTAAATCATGAGACTTTTAATCTCAGTTATATGATCTAGTGAACGCATCATATTTGGTTGAGCTGCAGAATTCATCAGGTGCCGTCGTTAAATCATCTGGTTCGGATATCATTTTATGATCCATTGAACATCATATTTGGTGTTGGAATAGTATCAGGTGTTAAATCATCTGGTTAGGATATCATTCTATGATCGACACCGAACATCATATTTGGTGTTGTAATAGTATCAGGTGCTACATGACAGGCGTTAAATCATCTGGTTGGAATATCATTCTATGATCCACTGTGCATCATATTTGCTGTTGGAATAGTATCAGGTGCCGTCATTAAATCGTCTGGTTTGGATATCATTCTATGATCTACTGAACATCATATTTGGTGTTGGAATAGTATCAGGTGCTGCAGGACAGTCATTAAATCATCTGGTTCGGCACTGAACATCATATTTGGTGTTGGAATAGTATCAGGTGCTGCTGGACAGTCATTAAGGGGATGCGATACAGTAAAGATCCTAAACTGTTTTTTAGTAAAATTTTGAAATCAAGTCAATTTGAATATGCTCTTTCCAAATCTGCAAAGAAAAATATACCTTCATGGTTTCGTTTTCGAGATAATTGCGATTCAAAATTGCCCATTTTCCAAAATATTGCGTAAAAATTGTATTTTTACAACAATATGTAAAATGTCATAACTTTTGAACGAATAAAGCTAATTGCATCCGGTCTTTGCTACAGTTTCCTGAGATATTTCTAAAGAAGGTAAGTATGCATTTTAAAACAAAATGTCAACATTTGTGGTTCGAAATTGACATTTATGTTCATATTTACAGAAAAAACGTTCATTTCTTGCAAGTAAAATTTCACATAGAAAAAAATGTGAACTGATTTTTTCTTCATAATTCCCAGAGATATCCGTGAAACATCACTCTTCCAAAATTCGCTTTGAAAAATTGGGGTCCATGTGTTTAATTTAAAGCTACAGAGAGAAAACTGGCATTTTTTATCGCCACAAATGAGCATTCCCGGTTTTTGGCGCGAAATGACGTTACATTATAGGAGTTTCCGCCGTGACGTCACAAGCTTGAAAATTTACCTTTGGTTGGCAAGAAATCGTAGTCACTGATTAGGGTCATAAAAATGTCAATTTCAATTAACTGGTGAGAATTTGTTATTTAAGATAAATGGATATTTCTTTTTGATCTCAATTATGGAATGTTTACAATTTTACAGGATATAAAAATATTCAGCTTTTTATTTTTAATATATGTGAAATTAGTGTATTTTGTAAACCATATAATTTTTCGAAACTTTCACATTTTTGAAATTCATATATTTGTCTATTTTTATTAAAAAGTAAATCGGTAGAAAAAATATGAATATCTCAATGTTTAACATGCATTTTACAGATCCAAAATCGTGCATATGATAAAAAAGTTATCAAAGATTGAAAATTCTATCCCAATGCTATATAGTGATAATTCCTTGGCTTTGCCAACCAAAAATGCTAATTTGCATATGTAAATTAGATTTTGTGACGTCACTAATTGGATTCGCGGAAACTCCTATATTTTGATTTGAAAAACGTCGTAAACTTATGTTTTCTCGCTTATTAGTGTTGCGAAAAATAGAACAGAATTTAATTTCATATAACAGGAAATAAATGACATCAAACATATGTCATTGTATGTTGTGTTTGTATAATTTAAGGGGTTGGGTAGGAGGATTTTGATCCCGATTTCCCCAGAAAAAAATGTACGATTCTCTCAGTCATCCCGAAAAATAAAATTGACCGAATTCCGTTCCTGATAATCGTTTTTTTTTTCGAATTCTCTGTGAAATAATTGGCCTTTCCTGTTGTCCCGAAAAAGGTCACAACGACCCTCATCTAAAGTTAAATAATTATCATGTGTATCGTGATAATGCATCTTCAATATCATACTCTCGCCTATTTTTTTATTGATAATACATTGTCACATCATTTTGTATTTAACCCGTGAAAGTATTGTGATATAAAAAAAAAAACATTTCCACGGGATTTTTAATTGAATTTCCAAAGCATCCCCTGAAAATTCAAATCGTAAAATGCCGTGAAGTTGCCCTGAAAATTGATTCTATTGTTAACGATGGCGTTGGGAAAAAATGATTCTATTGCTATCAGGACTCAATTTGAGAAGCATGTCGAATCTTGTGCTGCGCCGTTCCCTATTTCGTTATGAGCAATTCATATTTACCCACATTGATTTTATCATAGATGTATTTTACATGCTTTCACAGACAGTTACCTGTCCGCCATTCGCGATGTCCGGTGATCTATGACGTCGCGCTCTAATCTGTGACGTCGCGAAAACAACATTCCAGATCCGGCGATGTTATTATCTGCCCTTGGTACTGTATCATATCCCTTATGATCTAGTGAACACATCATATTTGGTTGAGCTGCAGAATTCATCAGGTGCCGTCATTAGATCATCTGGTTCGGATATCATTCTATGATCCACTGAACATCATATTTGGTGTTGGAATAGGATCAGGTGCTGCAGGACAGTCATTAAAACATCTGGTTCTGATATCATCCTATGATCCACTGAACATCATATTTGGTGTTGGAATAGTATCAGGTGCTGCTGGACAGTCATTAAATCATGTGATTTATGATCTAGTGAACGCATCATTTGATGCTGGAATAGTATCAGGTGCTGCAGGACAGTCATTAAATCATCAGGTTGGGATATCATTCTATGATCTACTGAACATCATATTTGGTGTTGGAATAGTATCAGGTGCCGCAGGACAGTCATTTAATCATGTGACTTTTAATCTCAGTTCTATGATCAAGTGAACACATCATATTTGGTTGGGCATTATTGTTCATCATGGACACATCTAAGCTATATGGTCTAGAGAACTTATCATATTTGAGCGATAGTCTACATCAGATGCTGACTGAACAGTCATTTAATCATATGACTTTGCTTTCCATTTAAAGGTCTAGTGAGCACATCGTATTTGGTAGAGCAGTAATAAGCATCAGATTCTGCATGACAGTAATTGTTTTGTGATTTTGATGCTAGATTAATTGTCTAGTGGGTGGAGGATTAGTGTACATATGGTGCTGTATGACAAGCAATACTTCATGCGACTTTGATGTTGTTTTTAGTCTTGTAAACATCATATTTTGTTGTCCATTTTGTCCTATGATTTCAGAGAAGATCCCTGAAAGTGTTTGCTACACAATGTGTTCTGCTGATGGCAATCTTGGATATGATATTAACCTGCTAAACACTATTTTTATAGGAGAACATCCAAAGATTGTTATCAATTTTGGTTCCAATTTGCCTTTCAAAGTACTGGACATTTGAACGTCGTTTTCAATATGATCCAGTGTCAAATAATGTTCCCTGCTGGCAGCCATCTTGGATAAGATGTGGATGCTATTTTAAAGGCTTTTACCCAAGAGCTATTGTAACCATGATTGGTTCACTTGGCCCAATGGTTTCTTATGATCTTTGAAAATGTTTTATAAGGTATAATGTTACACTATGTGTTCCACTAGTAGCCATCTTGGATATGATGTGAACCTGCAAGACATTATTTTTGAAACAAGCACAAAAGGACTATTATTGTAACCAAGTAAAGTTCCAATTCGCCAAGTTTCAGAGTTTGAATGAAAAAAGTTTTTGATAGATGCCTAACCCAAAATTATGGCAAAAGTTCACTCTGACTGTAGCTAGCAGAGCTAAAAAGGAGCAAACGATTCTGAAGTTCATCTTTACCCTTTTGATTATTATTCTCAATTAGCTCCTTAACATAATTTGATTTTTATTGTTCTAAAAATATTCTGAATGCTACTGAAATTTCGGTACATTCTTAAAATTTTCTATAAACCAAGTGTAGACACAGAAATGTCCCAACTCAACAGCAAATCTATATCAATATATAAAGTCAAGGCTACATGACAGGTGTCAGACTGGCATGCACCAACCTAGATGATATGATAGACCAAACATGATTCCTCCAGCTGTTCTAATTACAAAGAAATAAGTGTTAGATTAAAACTGATCAAAGTCAATAAACCATGAAATTGAGTTCAATGCTATATGACAGCTGTTAGACTGGCATACACCTACCTAGATACAGCAATAGATCAAATATGATGCCTCTCGATGTTTTAGTTACACAGCAATAAGCAATAAGTAAAAAAGCTGATTGAAGTTGATAAACCATGAAATTGAGGTCAAGGCTACACAACAGCAGAGTGGCATGCACACATCTACATGTAGCAGTAGAGCAAATATGATGCCTCTAGATGTTCTAGCTATACAGAAATAAGCATTGAAGTAAAAACCTAGAGGCTCTCAAGAGCCTGTATCGCTCACCTGGACCATGACCAAAACATAAAGTCAAATATACTTCTATGTTAAAGGCATAGTTTTTTCAAACTATGTAAACAAACCTTTATGTTATATAATCCAACTTGAATATTTTCCCCATAGCCTGCTATCTTGGATAAGGGACGGATCTGCTGGACACAATTTTAAAGAGAATTAAGTGTTGTGCCAAAATTTAATTCCAACTGGCCAGATGGTTTTAAAAGAGAAGATCTTTGAAGGTACTCCAATACAAAACTATGTTTCCAATTGAAAGCCAATTTCATAAGGTGCAGGCTTGAAGGACATCTATTTTGAAGGGGACCATCTAAGGTACATTGTGATTAAGTTTTGTTCTAACTAGCCCAGTTCTTTTCAGACAAAAAATTCTTTGTATGGTATGCTTTTTTCAAAGGGTCCAGTTATAAATTAAATTCCCTGCAGGTGGCCATGTTGGATGACAGATAAGCACCAAAGTAACAATACTTAGTCAGCATCCCATAAGCATTTCCGTTATGCCATCTTCATTTCAAATCTTTTTTTATGCAAGATGCATACAAGTCATTACCAGTTTATTTAAGTCTTTGTTAAATTGCAATAGCCTGTGCAGGCTACCTTGAAGCTGCTACTTCATTAATGAAGCAAGACACTTGTTAGGTGAGAACAGCTCTTAGATACCATATACTTTATATACAAAAATTATTATTATTTATATAAAGGTAAAGATTAAGATAATATTTTTGAACAAAACTGTATAAATGTACAAAAAACGCCTATTTTGCTCTTGATTATGAAAGAAACAAAACAAATGTTTTTAATCAAGTGAGAGCAGGGAATTTCCCTAAAACTTAAAAGAGAAAAGTTATTCAAAGAAGATTTGAAAACAGAATTTAAAGGGAGATAACCCATAACAAAGAAAAAAAAACAAAAACAAAAAAACAAAACAAAACAAAACTAGTGTGTCAAATATCAGTTCATTTGGAAATGCGATTTCAGAGAAGATTTTTTCATATCGGTGAATTAGATACAGGAATTGCTCATAGCGCCCATGTTTGTTGTTAGATACAGGAATTGCCCATAGCGCCCATGTTTGTTGTTAGATACAGGAATTGCCCATAACGCCCATGTTTATTGTTAGATACAGGAATTGCCCATAGCGCCCATGTTTGTTGATGGATCCGGATGAAATGAGAAATTTTTAAGCAGGACCTCTCATAGATGCTTCCTATCAAGTACCAGTTCATTTTGCCAAGCGGTTTCCAACGGAGATTTTTTTCTGTATCAGCCAATCAAAAACAAGAATCCCCCATGGCAGCCATATTTGTTAACGGATTAGAACGAAATGAGGAGACTTTATAAAGGACCTCTCATAGATGCTTCTTGTCGAATATCAATTTATTTGGCAAAGCAGTTTCAGGGGAGAAGTTTTTCTATATCAGCCAATCAGAAATAAGGATCGCCAATAGCGGCCATATTTGTTGACAGATCTGGACGAAATGAGGATACTTTATAGAGGACTTCTCATAGATGCTTCCTGCCAAATATTAGTTCATTTGGCCATGTAGTTTCAGAGGAGAAGATTTTTTTAATATCAGTCAATCAGAAACAAGAATTGCCAATGGGGGCCATATTTGTTGATGAATCACGACCAAATGAGGAAAGACCTTTAATATACTTCCTGCTAAGTTTGCTTCCATTTCGCCTCGTGGTTTCAGAGGAGAAGATTAAAATGTGAAAAGTTAACAGACGGACGACAGATGACAGACGCCAAGTGATGACAAAAGCTCACATGGCCTTTGGCCAGGTGAGCTAAAAATGGAACCATGAAAATGAGGTCAAGGCTACATGAAAGGTGCAAGACTGGCATATGACTATCTAGCTGTAACAATAGACCAAATATGATGCCAGTATATGTTCTATTTACAGAGAAATGATCAAAGTCAATTAACCATGAAACTGAGGTTAAGGCTACATGACGGGTGTCAGACTGGCATGTGTGTACCTAGATCTAGCATGCGAAATAGACTAAATATGATGTCTGTAAGTGTTTTCGTTAGAGAAACTAGAGGCTCACATGAGCCTGTATCACTCAACTGGTGACTGGTTTAATTCATTGTCACCAAGAGACCATCCATTGATGGCATTATTATCCATACTATACATCAGTTAACCAGATGTTACTGTTTCTGACATACATACTTATGTCACAAGCTTTGAAGGAAACCACCCAAGGACTATTGTGACCAAGTTTGGTTCCCATTGGCTCTGTAGTTTCATAGAAGATCTTTCAATGCATTTCACATAGGGTCACTATGTTAAACTATGTTTCCCCCTGGCGGCCATCTTGGATGAGGTATGAACATAAAAATCACAAACTTTTAAGGCGACCATCAATGGACTATTGTAACCAAGTTTGGTTCCAATTGGCTCAATAGTTTCAAAGATCTTTAAATGCATTTCAGATAGGGTCCATATGTTAAACTATGATCCTTGCTGGCAGCCATCTTGGATGATGTACCAACATAAAAATCACAAACTTTGAAGTGCATCACCAATGGACTATTGTGACCAAGTTTGGTTCCGATTGGCTCATTAGTTTCAGAGAAGAAGATCTTTGAATGCATTTCACATAGGGTCCTTATGTTAAACCATGTTCTTCGCTGGTGGCCATCTTGGATGAGGTAAGAACATAAAAATCACAAACTTTGAAGGGGACCACCAGTGGACTATTGTGACCAAGTTTGGTTCTAATTGGCATGGTAATTTCAGAGAAGATGTTTGAATGCATTTCACATGCATTTGAATGCATTTCACATTTCACATAGTTTCAAAGATCTTTAAATGCATTTCAGATAGGGTCCATATGTTAAACTATGATCCTTGCTGGCGGCCATCTTGGATGATGTACCAACATAAAAATCACAAACTTTGAAGTGGATCACCAATGGACTATTGTCATCAAGTTTGGCTCCAATTGGCTCAGTACAAAAATGTAGTTTCAGAGCAAAAAGATCTTCGAATGCCTTTCCCATAGGGTCCCTATGTTAAACTAAGCTCCCCGCTGGCAGCCATCTTGGATGAGATGCGAACCTGGTGGACATCTATAGAAATTGTAGTCCTCGATAAGCTTAACACTTTTGCAATTCAAACTTAACCTCTATCACAAATGGTTTTTGAAATAAAAGTAAAAAGGTATAAAAATCATGAAAATTCAACAAAAAAGGAGCTATAACTCCTATATGGTCATCAGATTTTTTTCAAAATTGCAGGACATGTAGATCTTATTATGCTGACCATTTTTGTAATTTAAACTTTACACCTATCTGCTATCATTTTCAATATATAAGACAAAAGTAACAAAAAAACGGAAATTTTGCGGGAAAAGGGCAATAACTCCAAGACCGATTATCGGATACTTTCCAAAATTGCAGTGTGGGTAGATCTCATCATGCTGATCATTTTTAACCCCTAGTCAGATTTTTGTTATCTGTAACAGTTTTTGAGTTATTTGCAAAAAACAGAAATTTACCCCATGTTCTATTTTTAGTATACGGACATAAAAATCACAAACTTCAAAGTGCATACCCTGGTGATGATTCAGGCAAAGTTTGGTTAATATTGGCCCAGTAGTTTCAGAGGAGAAGATCTTTGAATAAAAAATAAACGGACGGATGACGGACGCCGAGTGATGGCAAAAGCTCACATGGCCTTTGGCCAGGTGAGCTAAAATGATCAAAGCCAATGTACCATGAAATTGAGATCAAGGTTACATGACAGGTATCAGACAGGAATGCACCCGCCTAGCTGTAGCAAGAGGCCAAATACTATACCTGTAGGTGCTATTGCTACAGAGCAATACTTATTCAAGTAAAGACATGTTCAAAGTCAATGAACCATAAAAATGAGGTCAAGGCTACAGGACAGTTGTCAGACTGGCATGTACACACCTATATAAATATAATGGATCTACATATATGTATTACAAATCCAGAGAAATCAACTCGAATGTGAAACTATGTAGCAATTTTGATGAAGTCAATGAACCATGAAGGCAAGGTCAAGGTAATCTGAACTAGAGCTGTCGCCGAATGGCAGCCAGGTATACCCCCCGCTAATTGAACCCTGAATCAATATGGCAAGTGTAAATTTAAGTGTGTGGACACAATACAGTTGTGGACACAGTACAAATGTGGACACAATACAAGTATGGACAAAATGATATACCTCCCCCTTTTTTCCTGAAAATATGAAAAGACAAATTATCTCCCATTCAAAATTTCAGACAGCAACCATACTACTTCATGCACATCTTCAGGTGGTCTACTAAAATTGTGCAACATTTCATCAAAATCCAAGCAGTGGTTTAGGAGAACATCTGCTGACAAGGATCACCCCCTCCCCCTTTTTCCAGAAAATATTCAAAGACAAATTATCTCCCCTTAAAAATTTCAGACAGCAACCATATTAATTTGTGCACATCTTCAGGTAGTAGTACTACAACTGTTTAACATTTCATCAACATCTAAGCAGCCGTTTAGGAGAACATGCGCTGACAAGGTTCGCCTCCCACCTTTTTCCAGAAAATATTCAAATACTAAATTTCATCAAAATCCAAGCAGCCGTTTAGGAGAACATGTGCTGACAAGGTTTGCCTCCCCCATTTTCCAGAAAATATTCAAAGACAAATTATCTCCCCTGAAAAATTTCAGGCAGCAACCATATTACTTCATGCACATTTCCAGATGGTGTGCTACAACTGTGTAACATTTCATCAAAATCCAAGTAGCCATTTAGGAGAACATGCGCTGACAAGGTTTGCCTTCCCCCTTTTTCCAGAAAATATTCAATGACAAATTATCTCCCCTTAGAAATTTCAGGCAGCAACCATATTACATCATGCACATCTTCAGATGGTGTACTACAACTGTG
>MJUU01016198.1:32719-50903 GCA_002080025.1 Modiolus philippinarum | reverse complement strand
GGTTCTCAATTCAGAAGCACCTGTAACTGCCTAATTAAGCTTGATTTCTCTTTCAGAAATTAATCTGCAAAGTTTAAAGTGAGCCGATCAAAGTACTTTTCAGTTAGAGCGCAACATGTACAGATCATGAGGTAATAACATCCAATACCTCTACAAAGTTTGAAGTGAATTCGCCAAAGGGTTGTCAAGTTAGAGCGCGACATGTAAAAAATTGCCTTAAAATTGACGAAGAAAGTCCCATAACTCTTGCAAGAAAAATGGAAATTTCACGAAAAAGTATACAGATGACGAATAAAGTCCCATAACTCTTGCAAGAAAAATGGAAATTTCACGAAAAAGTATACAGATTGTGAGGCCATCATATCCAATACCTCTACAAAGTTTGAAGTGAATTGGCCAAAGAGTTGTCAAGTTAAAGCGCGAGATGTAAAAAATTGCCTTAAAATTGACGAATAAAGTCACATAACTCTTGCAAGAAAAATAGAAATTTCACGAAAAAGTATACAGATCGTGAGGCCATCATATCCAATACCTCTACAAAGTTTGAAGTGAATTGGCCAAAGGGTTGTCAAGTTAGAGTGCGACATATGAAACGGATGGACAGACGGACGGACAGACGGACGGACGGACGGACGGACAGACCGACGGACGGACGGACGGACGGACAATCGGACATCGGTATACCATAATACGTCCGTCATTAGATGGGCGTATAAAAATTGGTAGGTTGATAATCTCGTTTTTCAGATATAAGTGACTGAAAATTTGGTGGGAAACTGAACTTCTCAGATTTTTCATAAGATTAACATTAACAAGGTTTGACCATGAATAAATAGGCCAAATAAATAGAATTTTATGAAATTCTTACAGAATGCTAAAAAAAATGTATAAAATGAAATTATGGGAAAAAATAAGGGGGTCCATGGACAAAAAATTATAATGCTGTTAACTGGATAAAAGCCGAGAATTCCGAAAATCTGACAGAAATCCCAAAACATAAGCGAACCTCCTTAAATCATAAAAGAAACAAATTTTAAACTGTATCTAATTATACAGGACAATACTCTAGATACATGTACCTCTTATTTTAAAACTTTATAATTAACTATCTCGAGTACAGAAATGTAGTATCTCACTCCAAGCAGTTGTAAAATCCATATATCTTCCACTGAATTACATACATGTACTACAATAACTCAAACTGCAATAGTGGAACACCATGTTTGCCTGGGATCCATGTTCTTGTCCATTGTGTTGAAGTTTCAACATACAGTAGTTGGCCATATTAACCCTTTCACCGACAGTTCCCGGTCTACCGGGATAACGTAAAGTTACTTCAGGACGACAGTTCCTGGTTTACCTGGATCGATCTCTAGGTTTTATATTCTCCCGCAAAATCAAGAGTTATTGTTCTTTGTATGATTTCCAGTTGAAGGGAGAAAAGATGGCGGTTCGAATGTTGAAAACACGGTGGAAATTGGTCAAATTTTGAGTATTTTACTGAAATTTAAAGTTTGAGAGCAAATTTTTCTGAACGATTATGGATTATGGAAACTGCAATCACTTACAAATTCAGGTATAAACATTTGTTTATTGGTGAAAGAACTTTGTAAATCGTGATCGTTTTGTGTCAGCTTCAATGAATTTTTATCTTTTTGGGTAAAACTACGAGATTTTTGGGTCAGTTGCAGGAGTTTGTTAGAATTTTTGCGAAAATTTGTGAAACTTTTCTAAATTACACGATATAGAGGTAAAATGACTTTCAAAAACTGTCAAACAGTTGTAAATCATATGAAAGAAGTAAAAATGCAGGAAACATTAGTTGTTGTTACAAATAATAGTTATTAATGGTCTTTATTTTGAGTAATTCTTTGTATAATACAATTGGCAGCCATTGCCATGAAATTCATCGTCTTGGTGACACTTCCTATATAGAAATTCATCAGTGAAAGGGTTAAAGTTCCCAAAGTGAAATTTCCCTGTGCATTTCTTGTGAAAACGGTCACTGTTTAAAAAATTCTCTAGAACTCATTTCTGGTCTGATTTTTATATTTTTTATAAGGTTAAAACGAGCATCACAAAAAGTTTCTCCTAGTAATTTAGAAATAATTTTATGTTCAAATGTTTTCTTATTATAATAATTTAAATACTGACTGAAATTTTGACGTCATAAATTATAATAGAATATATAGAAAATGTTTACGTTTGAATTTTAAGTTAAGTTTAAATTGTAACAAAAAGAAAACTACAAAACATAAAATTATTTCTAATTTATCAGGAGAAACTATTTGTCATGCTCTTTTTAGCAGTATAAAAATTATAAAAATCGGACAAGAAATAAACGCTACAGAATTTTTTAAACATCAACTGTTTCTAGAAGAAATGCACATGGAAATTTCACTTTGGGAATTTTAATATGGCCACTTACTGTAGTTCAATGTCAATAGCTTTAACATCCCTCTAGCTGGATGTGCTTTCGTTGATCCCTTAGGTGTTCCAGCCATCGCAGTTACACTGTATACATATAGTTTACATGTACAATGTAAACACAAATTACCTTTTCATCCCAGTGCCAAACTTTCCACAGATCATTGATGTGTAAATCAGGTTCTACATATTCCTTTCTGTAAAATGCTATAAATGGTACCTGTAATTAGATTAACCATTGCAAATCAGGCTGTAGTTTCAATAAAGAACTATGCTAGGTGCAGCATGATACAACCTCAATAAAGCTCAGGGTAAAATATGAAATACATGTATTAAATTTCACTTATGGTTATTTGCCGATGTTCGAGTTTTAAGCGGGTATATTGTCGCCGTAATTTTAAGAAACAGAATGTTTACATATCTCCCATGACTCCTCAGTAAGGATATCTTTTTATTTATGCCAAATTCGAGTGATTGATTACTATTACTTTCTCGTTTCTCTACGAGTTAACAACCGCAAGCTGAAGACGCATTATAGAATTTAATAGTAATGACGGTGGGGACATGCATAAATTCTGGTTTTTGCCGATTCAATTAAGCACCCTGGGCGCTTATTGGGTCGAATATGGTACATGTATCAATTTCATTTGTACTAAACAGATCACAAATAAGATCCATATCCCAACTCCACAAATAAGATATCTATCCTTACCCACCAACATCTACTATTTCAAATTGCAGACCTTACCTCAAACTGTAGATTTCTCATGAAATTAACAGCCTCTCTGATCTTGTTGACTGTACTATGATTTCTGCCATGATTGTCCTGCTCCATAAATCCCTGTCAAAAAATATATCAAATGTGTTTCTTATAAAACATAGAAAGCAGCCACAGCCTGCTAAGCTCACCTCTTTGCGCAGCATTGTCACATGTTGCACATGTCAGTAAACAGGAATGGACTATAATCATTCTTTATAACAGATTCAATCATGCATAAAATGAAGGTCAGAGACAGCATCCGAAGCATGCATTGTTGTTGTCATCCCAAAATGCATCACACATACCACTATGGTTGATGTGGGCCATGTCAGTAAGCGGGAATGGACTTTAACCATTCTACCTAACCAAGTCGCTCATGCGTATAATGTAGGTCAGACAGCATCCGAAGCATGCATTGTTGTTGTCATCCCAAAATGCATCATAAATACCACTATGGTTGATGTGGGCCATGTCAGTAAGCGAGAATTGACTTTAAACATTCTACCTAACCAAGTCGCTCATGCGTAAAATGTAGGTCAGAGACAGCATCCGAAGCATGCATTGTTGTTGTCATCCCAAAATGCATCATACATACCACTATGGTTGATGTGGGCCATGTCAGTAAGCGGGAATGTACTTTAACCATTCTACTCAACCAAGTCGGTCATGCGTAAAATGTAGGTCAGAGACAGCATCCGAAGCATGCATTGTTGTTGTCATCCCAAAATGCATCATACATACCACTATGGCTGATGTGGGCCATGTCAGTAAGCGGGAATGTACTTAAACCATTCTACCTAACCAAGTCGGTCATGCATAAAATGTAGGTCAGAGACGGCATCCGAAGCATGCATTGTTGTTGTCATCCCAAAATGCATCACACATACCACGATGGTTGATGTGGGCCATGTCAGTAAGCGGGAATGAACTTTCACCATTCTACCTAACCAAGTTGCTCATACATAAAATGTAGGTCAGAGACAGCATCCGAAGCATGCATTGTTATTGTCATCCCAAAATGCATCACACATACCACAATGGTTGATGTGGGCCATGTCAGTAAGCGGGAATGAACTTTCACCATTCTACCTAACCAAGTTGCTCATGCGTAAAATGTAGGTCAGAGACATCATCCGAAGCATGCATTGTTGTTGTCATACCAAAATGCATCATACATACCACTATGGTTGATGTGGGCCATGTCAGTAAGCGGGAATGTACTTTAACCATTCTACCTAACCAAGTCGCTCATGCGTAAAATGTAGGTCAGAGACAGCATCCGAAGCATGCATTGTTGTTGTCATACCAAAATGCATCATACATACCACTATGGTTGATGTGGGCCATGTCAGTAAGCGGGAATGGACTTGAACCATTCTACCTAACCGGACGCGGACGCCGACGCTAGGGGTACCACATAAGCCCCCCTCACTTCGTGAGGTGAGCTAAAAATAAATACACCGACTGGTTTAAGCCTCAGACTGTTAGTCTGTGAGAGAAATCATCAATAGTGATATTTTGATGGGTTTAGAACAATACTCAATTTTTCATTATTTGGTAAAAGAAGACTACGTGAAATTGTTATAATTGTAATAATGATCAAATAGTTTTATTCCTAAAGGATGTATTTAGTTTACAAGTGAAAAAGAAATGACATTCATCCTGTATTATTTTTTTCAAAATTTTCATAACCTTTAATCCCTTAGAGTTTCAGAACATCTATCCTTTTCTATAAGTATTTACAAATCATGGTGAAACATACAGATTTTAAATTGCTGAGCCATAGCAATAACATCTTACAAATGGCATCTGGATTCTTAGTTTCTGAACATTCAGAAAAATTTACCTGCTGTGTGACCGTGGATGTAACAAAAGCCTGTTTATATATCCACTCGGCTTCTTCTTCCAATTCTCCTTCCTCTGTATGTTTGACTGGTATCTGTCTCAACTGGTACCTTTCAGGAACATCAGCAGAACGAATTTCCTGATCTTTGTCTGTGAAAAATCCTCTTTCCAACTCTGTCGGTTCATAAACCTACAAAAATAAACATAAATATACATTAATCAGTCTTCGCAAAATACATTTGAAATTTGGTGGACATTCGGTGCAGCAGTCTTCTATGATACTGGACCGACCAAAATATCATCGAATCAAAATTTTCCACACATTTCCTATAATCGGAGATTTACGGAAAATCATCAAGTTTATTCCGAATTGGTTTATTAATACTTATCACTTCCTGTTTGGAATGTTTTTTTCATCCAAGCGGTAGTCCTTTTTACCACAATTTTATCAATTTGACAAGAGATTTTGACAGAAAATGTTAGCAATAACAAAATAAAATCTCAAATCTACCAGATGATTGTCATTTTTGCAGCCTAAAACATCATTTCTAGTGGTTTATCCCAAGAACAATGTTGGACTTTCAGATGGAAACTTTACAAATTTTTACCGGTCCTTCTGTCAAAATGTCAGTTTTGTCCGTCGGACCGACGTATTTCATGAAGACTGCATTAATTCTGTATAAACAAGAGCTGTCAACAAGCAGCCAGTTATACCCCTGCTCATTGAACACTGAATCAATATGGAAAGTGCAAATTTACGTGTTTGGGGATACAATACAACACAGTACAAGTGTGGACACAATGCAAGTATAGACACAATCATAAATCCTCAAGAAATAATTGGAAAAAACCAAAGTTATGGTAAAACAAGAAGTAGATGAGTGATGGACTTGAAAAGGGGAGACACAATGAAAACTCATCATACCAATGCTTCAGACCAAATATCAAATCATTAAAATTATTGCAGTTGGAGTTAACATATGTGTTATGGTCTCATGTTCATTTACTCCATATCCATTCATAAAATATTTAAGAATAGACAGGTTCTAGGTTCAGTCAGGGTTTTGTATAGACAAGTTGAAAATGTAGTCAGGATTTGGTTTAAACATTTGTTCCTGGTTTTGACAAGGTTTAGTTTAGTCATGTTTTATGGTAAGTTGAGATTTGTTTAAGAGAGGTTAAGTCAAGATTAAGTTTGAACAGATTTCTGGATTTCTGGTTTAGTCAGAGTAAGATTAAGACAAGTTTACAGTTCAATCTTACTCTAGTTAATATCTTACATCATAGATCCCCATTTTGGACCTCTTCTTCCTGCCATGCTTCTTTTTCTTTCCTTCCAACTCCTCATCATCTTCATCAGCATACTGTATATTATAAATTTTGAAGTAGAAAATAATGAAATTTCATGAGTTTATTTACATGTATCTATCGATTTATTTATTTACATTATTCATCGCCATTTACATGTATTAGTTGATATATTTATTTTCATGTATTCATCGACATATCTATTTACATGTAACCCTCGACATATTAATTTATATGTATCCATAGGCATATTTATTTAACATTTAATGATCAACATATTTATTTATATGTAACCCTTGACATATCAATTTACATGTAACCATGGATATATATGTTTGTATGTAACCTTAGACATATTATTTACATTATTTACATGTAACCAATGACATATCATTGACGTATTTATTTACACGTTACCACTGACATATTTATTTACATGTTATCATTGACTATTATAAAGTTACATGTAACCATCAACATAACTATTTTCATGTAACTGTCGACGTATTATTTACATGTAACCAATGACATGTTATTTATATGTAACCATGAACATATTTATTTACATTTTAATTTACATGAAACCACTGACTATTCATTTAAATATAACCAGCGATATATTTATTTACATGTAACCAATAACATATTATTTACATGTATCCACTGACAAATTTATTTACATGTGACCATCCACATATATTTATTTACATGTAACCAATGACATATTATTTACATGGACTAGTGCATGATAAGGGTCCCCTTTTACAAGTCAAACATGTAATATGTCAAAATCTTTAAAAGAAAAGAGTCTTGTAAATGAAAATGATAATAAAACATAGTTTTCTGAAGGATCTAAAACATAGATAACATTTGGATATGTAGTACAACTCGTTTGGAAAATATCAGCCTAAGAATGACCCAAAAATGGTGAAAATTGAAGAAAATGAGCGGCCACATTAATTTTTCCATAATTTCAGAACTGAACTACAGTTTTAATTTTAATTTTTATCAAATATAAAGACTCTCATAATGTAGAGAAATTTCTGCAGATTATTTTGATATATAGAACAATGGTTCTGCATGAGATAGCTCTTACCTATTTCTCATTTGATAAAGAGTGAGTGTGTAATTAAAACAACAATTTAATAATACACTTTTTTAGAATTTATATAAAAAATATATTCAAATGATTTGAAAGAATATTTTGCAATTAATTCATTGAAAAAAATGTCTGTTTAATGAGAATAATTTCAAAATTTATGTAAATATGATTTTCTTGTCATAAACATCATAACAAAGTTGAACTTTCAAATTTCCGAAACGGAGCTGTCCCATTTGTAGTATGATTTTCCTTTAAATCAATTAAAGAAGAGATAGCATTCTGTTGCTCATTTTGTAGTGCATTACCAAGCCTACAAGAAAACACACAGAACTTGACCAATAATTATGTACGCAGAAAAATAATAATCTACCAATCCGAAACGTCCCATACGTAAGATTTTATTGTCCCATACGTACAAATACTTTAACTTGTGTCTTATATGTTGTTCTTTTCAAAAACTAAGTCAGTAGATTGGTTCACATGAAAGAAAAATGTTTGAATTTTTATCTTGGAACTAAATATTAACAAAAAACTTATGATACTGAATACCTAACGGCATTTGTATGATAGTAATGAAAATAAATGGAAATGTAAAACAAACAGCAAAAGAGTAATAAAACATGTAATTTTTGTAATAAACTTATTGCTTTTAATAACAACAGACTTTGAAAAAAGTGAAAAATAAAATATCAAAGCATACTGAAACTAGTGTATATGGGTATGCATTTCAAGAGAAGCCACAAAATTTGTCCCATACGTAAGATATTTGCATTTCAATACTTTTGAGAAAATATAACAAAATCTAACCATAAAGAGGCTTTTTTAGCTGATTTTATTTTAACACAGGTACTAACACTATTCCACACACAACAGTACCACAAATGTAGTCTAGCCCATATAATTCAAACTATTAAGATATTGAAACTGATTAAGCTGTTGACAAAAAAAATTTTTCCTTCTTCAACTTTTTATATTAACATGTTAAATATCATAGCAGATGATATTGTGCATATTGATAGATAAAAGTAGAAAAAAAGGTTACTTTTCTATTCTAAAAGAGAAGTATGATGCAAAATTGTAGATATAGTGGTATGTCCCATACGTAATAAATTTGGTTTGTACATAAAAAGCGGGTTATTCTTGACTTGCATAGAAAGATAATATTTTGTTCCCCACATTTTGCCAAAATTGTTTTCTTCTATCATAAATCACTTCAATTAAGTAATGTAAAAGTAAAAAGACTGCACATCTGTGTATCTTAAAAAAACTTTTTTTAACCTACAAAAGTTGTTTTTTTTTAACCTAGACCTTTATCTATCAAATGTGTATCTGTGGTCAATTTGATGTACTAGTAGACTTATGCATATTTGTCATAAAAAATGCAAGGGGTAAACAGTTTGCTTAAAATTATCTTACCAATTAGCCAACAAGAAAAAGGGACAAATATAATTTTATCATGTTTATGTACTAAATATATTACGTATGGGACAAATTAGAATTTTGCCTCATGATAATTGGGCCTTTTCGGACACGATAAAGACTTTTTCCCTACATTTTTGCTTATATTTGCCATTTTAATAAATCGTATGTTTTTGATATTTAAAATAAAAGCGCTGATGAAAATATTTTTTCATTCTTTCATAAGATGAATTTTTTATCAGCTTTAATTTCTAAACTGATTTTATTGAGTATACACTACACAAATAGTTGTAATATTGTTAAGTACAGTATTATAAATAGTCTGATGTATATTTTTAACAACAAAATACAAGAAAAGGATTTGTTTGTGGTAAAATGTTGTAATATTAAGGTATAAAATGCAAAATCTTACGTATGGGACAACTTTTTTGTCAAAATATAATGCAGTCTCTGTCAAAGTCAGTTGGACTCGTATGGAAAATTATGATACATTTTTAAAAATAAATAACTGAATTTTTAGACAGTTGTAAAAAAATAAATATTAAATTAATAGT
Source organism: Modiolus philippinarum (assembly GCA_002080025.1). NCBI lineage: Eukaryota > Metazoa > Mollusca > Bivalvia > Mytilida > Modiolidae > Modiolus > Modiolus philippinarum. Next base: position 41,488 of record MJUU01016198.1, on the reverse strand, counting down.
TCTTTGGTGATAAGAAACAAAAGAGTATTTTTTTATATAAATTTTAGGGCTGTTTAGAATCAGGCTGTCTAAAATGCCATACATTTGTTGCACAGTCTAAATTTTATCTTTAATTTTTTGATGTTATAAAATAACATTAGAAAAACAGCAGAGTCTTCCAAGGAAGCTTTCTTACAGAGAACTGATATAAAAAAATATTATATCTGTCCCATACGTAAGATTTTTGAACCAATATGTTATTTCCGTGAAAATTTTAACATTTTACATTTTAGGTTATCTTCAAATGGTCGTAATTTGTTCATTTAAATGTTAAATATAATAAAAATCTTATTTTTGTTTGAATTTCATACACTTTATTTTTGGCATGCCTTGGCCACCAAAATGGGACCCTTATCGTGCACTGGTCAACATGTATCCATTGACATATTTATTTACATGTAACCACGGACATATTGACATCTTTATTTTCATATATTCAATTTTATAGAAATATAAACATCTTGGAAAGCCTTTCCTGTCCTTTCTGAAACATGAAATATCTCTGAAACAAAGGGCATAACATCTTTTTAAAAATATGATTTTTTCCTTTACCAATTCTTTTCCATTAATTGCATCATTTTAAAGCACAGATTTTTTTTACCTTCACATCTTTGAAATAAAAATATTCATTATCCATAATACCCTCATTACCCATAATACCCCTCATTACCCATAATACCCTCATTACCCATAATACCCCTCATTACCCATAATACCTCTCATTACCCATAATACCCCTCACCTCATCTTCAAAATCTTCTTCTTTTTCTGGACCAAAGTCTTCAAATTCATCAGGGTCAAAGTCCACACCAAAGATATCCTGTGCCTCTTGCAAAGCACTGTTTTAAAAAGAAATTTCATATATGGGCAATAGGATGGGACTGTATCAGTTATTTTAAGATGGTGGAATTTCCTGCAGTATCTTTATTAGGCCCTATCAAGTTAATTTGTAGATTCTCATCCACCTTTAAAAAAAAAATCTGGGGCGGTGGGAGGATTTTATTTTTTACTGATTTTCATTTAAATTGATAGGAATTTAAAGACAATTTCTCAATAATTGAAAATAAAAAAAAATTGAGCTTAGAAAAAATGGGGCGGGTGGGGATGAGTATCTTTTTATTAATTTGATGTGGCCTTATAATATACAGTAGAACTCCAATGGCTCAAACTGCAATAACTCGAACACCATGGATGCCTAGAACCCCTTTTTTGGTCCCCTGATTCAAATGTAAACATAGTTGGACCTAGATATCTCAAACACCCCTTTGGCTCAAACTGTTTTCATCGGTCCCTTAGGTGTTCGTGCCATCGAAGTTCGACTGTATGTTCCTACTTTGCAACTTCATTTTAGGACATATGCTCAATATCAAAGCATAAAATTATCAGTCATGTCAGGGACAATGTCCTGGCCATGCTAATGATCAATATTTACTTCATAATCCATGTTATTATGACCAAATCTATTGTTCAAAATGCCTAGGCAAACAGAGAGAGTAGATGACATATATTTTGATATTGTAAACAATGCTTTCATTTATATTATCTAGCTTTTCCTGTGTGACATTTAAAATGAATTTTAATGTTCAATTCCTGCCGTTTACTTTTGTTTTCTCCTACCAAATGTTTGCTTCAAGATTCGTTTTAATGTTGACAATTTGACAACCAATCAGATCTCCTCTAGCATCAATACAAATGGAAGCATTTTAAAAGAGGAATTTCTCAAAGTCGTACAAGAAAGTGTATCATGTTAGGCATATGAGGTATGATCAAAATGCTGAACATTTGCTTACACTAGACTTTCTGTGCGTAACATGTACCCTCTAATTGAAAGAACATGCTCTTTTATCAAATTTCAGTGTGTAAAAAACCTGAGCCTGTAAAACTATCTTAGCATAAGTAATAATTCGTAAAGGTTTCACGGAACCTAGTGTCTCGCCTGCTCACTCCACTATCATTCTAATATTTGGTCTTGCAAGATGTTCTGGCTAAGCAGAATTCCAATAAAATAACTGGTCTTTGACAGTTTCACTAAAATTACCAAAATTTGAATACAAAAAAAAAAATTTAATCTAATCATTTAAAATATTGTTTTCAACTAAAATTCATCAAAACACATGGTTGCAAACAGGGATTCCCCAAAATTGCTTGTCTTTGAGAATTTCAGGAAATTTACCAAAATTGGAACCAAATTTTTTCATTCTAAGTTTTCAGAATTATGTCTTGTATGAAGAAATGGTCAAGTTATTTGATTGTATGCAAAAATTTCAAAAATTGTTAGTTTTGGACATTTTCAGGAAATTAACCAAAGTTGGAACCAGAATAAAATTCTGAAAGCTTATTGTGCATCTATGGACTATATGCAACAATTCTAAATAAAAATTAAAGTCCTTATTCTCAATTTTGTTTAAAAATTGTTTATATATGGACCTAAAAAGAAAATTTATCCAAATTCATTGAAGCAGAAAATATAGGTCAAGGTGACATAATTCTGGTATGGATGTTGGTCACTACTAAAGATGTAACCGCTTACCAATACGCATCAGTCTATATCATGTAGGTGCTGAGATATGGTGCAAACAAAAACAATTCAACGAAAAAAAAATAAGTCCAACTAATGTAAAAATATGGAAAAATTTGAATAATTTTTTTCAAAAAATAAACTTGGGAAACAATAATGAAGTTGTACTGAACATTGTGTCAAAATTTCATTGATATTGAATATGATTTGAGAAAGATATTGAAGTTCAAAAAAATTTTGTTAACGACGCCAATGCAGACACCAACGACGACGGAATCTATGCTCACTATGTCTGGCTTTTGCGACATTTGTCGCAGGCGAGACAAAATTAGCTGCAAATGACAAACTTACACATCAGAATGAATTTTATGTTTTTTCTTCTTTTTCTGACCATGTATTGGTTCCCCTTCCTCGTCTACAATGAATCCTGCCATCTCTGTTAATAAAAAAGATTATAAATAGAAAACAGGCAATAAACCAAACAATATACAAACAATTTGGGGTTCATACCCTTTTTGGTGTCCAGGACATTTTATTGTTTTCCATGAACTGATTCCAAAACTTTCAAGTAGACATTTGGGTTTCACGAAACTTCACTTGTATGAAATCAACTTACAAGATAACAATTTCATAAAAAATCATACTAGACATATAACATAATCAAAACTGTCGAAGTTTTTAATGAAATTTCATGAAATTCAATGACTTTTACCTTATCTTATAAATTATGACCTTTACGGCCTCAATTCAAATTTTTAAACTTGCATGACTTTTTCAGAATTCAATGATCTGTGAGAAGCCAAAACTGAATTGACAAACGAACACATCAGACAACCAGCTTATTCTGGTATACTTAAATTTTAGGTATAAAAAAAGGCCCATAACTCTTTGAAGGCATAATTCATTATATAAGTATAATTGATCAATTCTTCCATTAAAATTGATTATGATTGGTCAATTCTTCCATTAAGATTGATAATGATTGGTCAATTCTTCCATAAAGATTGATTGTGATTGGTCAATCCTTCCATTAAGATTGATTATGATAGGTCAAATAATTGAATTCAATGGTTGATTTAGAAATTAATTGTCAATTAATATTTTCATTGCGCAACGGACAAGTCACCAATAAATATTACTTGTCCTTCCTAAAATCAACCTCAGGGATGAACCTTCCCAGGGGCCCAGTAGCCTACCGCTCCTAAAATTCTGCCTGGGCTACAAAAAATTTTGAACCACTAGCCCTGCTGGCTACAAAAAATTCTGACATTAATTGTAAGACACATGGTACTGGGCTAGTAGAAATACCCAGCTTGCCATATAGACTTAAACATGAAGGCACATCTCTGATTACTTGCCCTTCAAAATTCAGAATTGAAGATAAATAAAATTTCAACTTGACATGCACACAAGTCGGCATCAAATTGAACTTTTGATTGGTCACCACTTACCATCTTCCTCTTCCTATGACTCCACCAGATTTTGGTAATCAGTCTCGGCAGGTTGTGGAGGAGCCTCTCCCTCTTCTCCTTCGGAATCAAATCCCAGCTGTTCCAGAATGGCCTCTCTACCTCTCTCTTCATCTTCTCCCTTGTTACTGTCCTCATCTTCTGACAACACTCGGATTCTTTTGTGTTTTGGCTGAAATGATGTAATGTACAGTGATGTATGCGTAAAACTACTCTCAGGGATTTCGCTTGTAATTAATCAGTATTTCTGTCAGATTTTCAGACTCCCCTTTAATTAATTGAAATATTTGCCTAGCCCTTGGTTAAAAATATACTGGTTTGCCCTTCTCAATTTTTCATTTCTGAAGTAGGCAAGTAGGGAAAATATTATTTTTTAATAAATTTTGTTTCTTTGCTTAAAAAAATATAAATATTTCACTACAAAAAAAGGTTGGAGGTTTTTGTTTTGTAGGTAGAGGGGAAAAAACTTTTTTTTATTTCAGGCCCTACAAAACCAAAATATTTTTTCATATTTCTTAATGAGCACTCTGAAATCCTTTTTATTTTGTTAATTATTCATGATGAAACCTTGCTTACATTAAACCGATGATAAAATTCCAAGTAGTTCAGCATGTTCAGTTTACAAACAAATTCTAAGCATGGTATTTCAAAACGGCAAACCTATCAATCTTACATTTTTTTTCAATTTTCCAACAAAAATTCACATCAATCTTAAATCTGATTTATTTTCAACTTGTGTACAGACACGAGCACCAATCTCACAATGCATAACATTTTGTTATATAAAAAAATCATGATGATAATATCCCATTATGAGTGATGATATCAAGGTCACCACTTTGAAATGCAAGTAGCAATATTTATCACCATATTACCAGTAAAGTACTATTGTTTTTGAAAAACAGTCTTTAGACTGTTTTTCAAAGACCCATCTAAACAGCATTTAATTGAAAAGTTTAACAATACTTTCCGATATTTGGATGATATTTTAACTTTGAATAATGACGACTTCAATACATATTATAAGGACATCTACCCTAAAGAACTTACTTTGAATAAAGCCAATTCTAATAATCATCATTGTCCGTTCTTAGACATCAATTTTGATATAACGAATGGTAAATTAGACACTAAAATTTATGATAAAAGGGACGATTTTTCTTTTCCCATAGTTAATTATCCATTTCTGGACGGTGATGTTCCATTAGCGCCATCATATGGTGTTTACATATCTCAACTTGTTCGATTTGCTCGAGTATGTAATAAAGTTTGCGATTTTAATGAACGGAATCTTTTCATAACTGAAAAACTATTACATCAAGGTTTTCGTTATAATAAACTAGTTAAAACCTTTACTAAATTTTATCATCGATATAAAGACTTAGTTCGTAAATACAATGCAACCTGTAAACATCTTATCAAGGCTGGCATTTCACACCCCTTATTTTATGGTAATGTTTTACAGAAAAGTAAAAAATACTTACACTCGCCTAACAAACTTATAAAACCTTTAAATCGTCTAATTCATAAGTGTTATAATTACGGTTTTGTCGTCAAGTCATTACGTATGGCCTTCTTTGGTATTAACATTGATTTTTTGATAGGGTTTTTGCATTTTAACTAAACACATTCTAAATTTCTAAAATCAGTATTGCATGGACACTGGTTATGTATTCCGGTATATACATGAAATCATTATGCTAAACTCCTCACAGGAAGGGATCTTGATGGAAGCTGTATACTGAGGGTACATAACTTAATTTGTCAGTTGGTAATGGGTCTGGAGCTGGCATGTCAGTTAACTGCTAGTAGTCTCTTGTTATTTCATGTTTATGTCCGTATATTTAGTTCTTTCAGTTTCATTTTTCACAGTTGACTCAGTCCTGTTGCCAACTGAATTTTACTGTTGTTACGATCGTTTTTTTATTTATCACATTGGCTATAGGGGGAAGGTTTGGGCCCAATAAAACTAGTTTAACCCCGCCGCAGCAGGTTTGCGCCTGTCCTAAGTCAGGAAATTTATTAAGCCTTTGTGTGTCTTGTCTGTTTTCTAGTTAGTTCACTTTATGTCTATCGGAGTCTAGGAAGATGCTTATTTCGCTGAACTTGATTACTCTTTTATTTAGGGGCCAACTCCGACCTACCGTTGGATGTGGGGTTTCCTCACCGTTCATTGAAGATCTTATGGTGGCTTTGAGTTGTTATTGCTCCCCTTAGGGTCGTTGTCTCTTTGACACATTCCCCGTTTCCCTTCTTTTTCTTATTTAATACATCTTGATTTTTCTGGAATAAGAAGTACAGAATGTGTCTATAAGACACGGATGCCACGCCGACAAATTTATCGCAATAGATAACTTACCGGTAATCCAATCCGGAATAAGAATAAGTATATTTTCTGGTCATTGAATTGTGATTGAATCATCAAGAAGTATTGTTACAGATGATTATTCAATAAATATGGACATTAACAAATATTATCCAACAAAAGTTGCTGAAGCATAAAATATTGGTCGGTTTGTCATGTTTGTAAAATTATTCATGAATTATGTAGTACTCAATATGTTGATTAATTTGATTAAACACCTATTGTTAATAAATAAGCCTAATGCAAAAGTTTAATTAAGTCATTCAAGCATAAAATTTAGGTTAAAGTCAACAAATGTCTAAGCACAATGTAGTTCTCATCAGGATGAGTCACTTCACGCAATATATCATAATGATATGTTGTGTAGTTGTTTAGAAATATACTTAGAAGATCATTGAAGATCTTATGGTGGCTTTGAGTTGTTATTACTCCCCTTTGGGTTGCTGTCTCTTCGACACATTCCCGTTTCCCTCCTTTTTCCTATTAGAAACACAAAATTTACCGAAAGTCACTCAAGCATGAAATGTAGGTCAAAGACACTTAATTGACCTTGATTTGGATAGCACCCATCAAGATGATTTATTTGATGCAACACTATTGTGATTGCATGTTTAGTTGTTAAGAAATGGACTTAAACACAAAATTCAACAAAAGTCACTCAAGTGACAAATATAGGTCAAAGCCACTTAATTCTTTTGTGTAATACTCATCAAGGTAATTAATTTGATGAGACATCATTGTGGTATGATGTGTAGTTGATGAGAAATGGACCTAAACGCAAAATTTAACAAAAGTCACTCAAGCGTTAAATATAGGTCAAAGCCACTTAATGCTTGATGATTTGGGTAGAACTCATCAAGGTGATTAATTTGATGAGACATCATTGTGGTATGATGTGTAGTTGATGAGAAATGTACTAAATGGGAAAATTCGCGATTTTTTACATGTTGGCTTATTTTGTTCCTTGCAATGAAAAATGCATATATTTCAAGTTTTATTAAAAAAATCGAAAAAATAAAGAAGTTATTAAAGAATTTCTATAATATATTTTGACTGTAATTGTAGGTTGTGACGTCAAAACCTACCACTGAATCATGGGAAATATCTTTAAAAGTCTAAATCGATACAGATCAGTTTACGTAATTTAAATCGCAGAGATGATTTTTGATGTGGCCAATAATCAAAATATAAAAAGGATGTAAATAAACCCCAAAGGAATTTAAATAAAAAATACTTTTGTCTTTATGAATTTATACGATTAAAATGATCTAATTGAAAGCGCAAATCCTAATTTTGTATATTAAAGGATGCATTATATCATTTTGATATACTTAGCTATTTATATTACATAAAAGTTTTATTATTTTCTCTTTTTTTAACTGTTGCGTTATTCTACATCAATCGTTCAATGATTAATTTTTGACATTGACAAGCGGCAAACAATCTTTGATGTCCATGACCTCTCGCACAAGGTGACACAGATTTTAACACCTGTGTCCCCTCAGGTGTTGCGTAATAATTTTTAAGCCAATTTTGCAAATCTGTACCGATGATTAACGGAAATTATAAGAATGAGGCTATAATTGCACGTGGGTGCACGTTTGGTTGTAGACAATATTGGATGGGATTTGAAAACATACTTTATAAAAATCGATCTTCTATTGTTGTTTTGTTTTTTTTTCAAAATATAAAAAATGTGTCATTTTGATATCTTACTTCATAAGAGATAAGTAAAATATTGAAAAGAAGAGGGCTAATAATTGACAATGATGAGTCAAGATATTCTGTAGATTTGCATAAAGTTCGCCCAATATGTTATAAAAGGGGAAATCTAATATATGTTATAATGTTGTTTTTTTTTTTAATGAAAAGAAATCAAATTAAAAATTTATTGCGTTACTATTCAAGTGGAATAAAATACAAGCATATATAAAGACATCATTCACATTGTCCCATAATCTTGAATATACATGAATTTATAAGATTGTTGAGCCCAATAGTCGTATAAAAATAGTTTGCTTAGACTTCTATTTACTATTGGTTTTAGGCACCTAAACTCTATTTCTGTCCTTAGCTGATTTTGGCTTAACATTCAGATCATATTTGGCTTTTTGTTCACTATCAGTTTTTAATCATCTTTGAGTTGATGGTCTTCCAAATGTTTAGATTTTATCTGCACTGAAGAGACATAAGTTGTCGAAATGTGCATATGTAGAATGTAAATTTACAGTAACTTCGGTATTTAGTTATTTGTTACCACTGGGTCGATGCCACTGCTGGTGGACTGTTAGTCCCCGAGGGTATTCACCAGCCCAGTAGTCAGTACTTCGGTGCTGACCCGAAAGCCGATTATTTTTTGAAACTTACAATATCTAAAT
>MJUU01016198.1:9688-21901 GCA_002080025.1 Modiolus philippinarum | reverse complement strand
CAATAACTCGAACACCATGGATGCCTCGAACCCCTTTTTTGGTCCCTTGATTCAAATGTAAACATAGTTGGACCTCGATATCTCAAACACCCCTTTGGCTCAAACTGTTTTCATCGGTCCCTTAGGTGTTCGTGCCATCGAAGTTCGACTGTATGTTCCTACTTTGCAACCTCATTTTAGGACATATGCTCAATATCAAAGCATAAAATTATCAGTCATGTCAGGGACAATGTCCTGGCCATGCTAATGATCAATATTTACTTCATAATCCATGTTATTATGACCAAATCTATTGTTCAAAATGCCTAGGCAAACAGAGAGAGTCGATGACATATATTTTGATATTGTAAACAATGCTTTCATTTATATTATCTAGCTTTTCCTGTGTGACATTTAAAATGAATTTTAATGTTTGATTCCTGCCCTTTACTTTTGTTTTCTCCTACCAAATGTTTGCTTCAAGATTCGTTTTAATGTTGACAATTGGACAACCAATCAGATCTCCTCTAGCATCAATACAAATGGAAGCATTTTAAAAGAGGAATTTCTCAAAGTCGTACAAGAAAGTGTATCATGTTAGGCATATGAGGTATGATCAAAATGCTGAACATTTGCTTACACTAGACTTTCTGTGCGTAACATGTACCCTCTAATTGAAAGAACATTTTTATCAAATTTCAGTGTGTAAAAAACCTGAGCCTGTAAAACTATCTTAGCATAAGTAATAATTCGTAAAGGTTCCACGGAACCTAGTGTCTCGCCTGCTCACTCCACTATCATTCTAATATTTGGTCTTGCAAGATGTTCTGGCTAAGCAGAATTCCAATAAAATAACTGGTCTTTGACAGTTTCACAAAAATTACCAAAATTGGAATACAAAAAAAAAATTTAATCTAATCATTGAAAATATTGTTTTCAACTAAAATTTATCAAAAAAAATGGTTGCAAACAGGGATTCCCCAAAATTGCTTGTTTTTGAGAATTACAGGAAATTTACCAAAATTGGAACCATATTTTTTCATTCTTAGTTTTCAGAATTATGTCTTGTATGAAGAAATGGCCAAGTTATTTGATTGTATGCAAAAGTTTCAAAAATTGTTAGTCTTGGACATTTTCAGGAAATTAACCAAAGTTGGAAACAGAATAAAATTCTGAAAGCTTATTGTGCATCTATGGACTATATGCAACAATTCTAAATCAAAATTAAAGTCCTTATTCTCAATTTTGTTTAAAAATTGTTTATATATGGACCTAAATAGAAAATTTATCCAAATTCATTGAAGCGGAAAATATAGGTCAAGGTGACATAATTCTGGTATGGATGTTGGTCACTACTAAAGATGTAACCACTTACCAATACGCATCAGTCTATATCATGTAGGTGCTGAGATATGGTGCAAACAAAAACAATTCAACGAAAAAAACTAAGTCCAACTAATGTAAAAATATGGAAAAATTTGAATAATAATAAACTTGGGAAACAATAATGAAGTTGTACTGAACATTGTGTCAAAATTTCATTGATTTTGAATATGATTTGAGAAAGATATTGAAGTTCAAAAAAATTTTGTTAACAACGCCAATGCAGACACCAACGACGACGGAATCTATGCTCACTATGTCTGGCTTTTGCAACATTCGTCGCAGGCGAGACAAAAATAGCTGCAAATGACAAACTTACACATCAGAATGAATTTTATGTTTTTTCTTCTTTTTCTGACCATGTATTGGTTCCCCTTCCTCGTCTACAATGAATCCTGCCATCTCTGTTAATAAAAAAGATTATAAATAGAAAACAGGCAATAAACCAAACAATAAACAAACAATTTGGGGTTCATACCCTTTTTGGTGTCCAGGACATTTTATTGTTTTCCATGAACTGATTCCAAAACTTTCAAGTAGACATTTGGATTTCACGAAACTTCACTTGTATGAAATCAACTTACAAGATTACAATTTCATAAAAAATCATACTAGACATATAACATAATCAAAACTGTCGAAGTTTTTAATGAATTTTCATGAAATTCAATGACTTTCCATGACTTTTACCTTATCTTTAAATTATGACCTTTACGGCCTTAATTCAAATTTTTAAACTTCCATGACTTTTTCAGAATTCAATGATCTGTGAGAACCCAAAACTGAATTGACAAACGAACATATCAGACAACCAGCTTATTCTGGTATACTAAAATTTTAGGTATAAAAAAAGGCCCATAACTCTTTGAAGGCATAATTCATTATATAAGTATAATTGATCATGATTGGTCAATTCTTCCATACAGATTGATTGTGATTGGTCAATCCTTCCATGAAGATTGATTATGATTGGTCAAATAATTGAATTCAATGGTTGATTTAGAAATTAATTGTCAATTAATATTTGCATTGCGCAACGGACAAGTCACCAATAAATATTACTTGTCCTTCCTAAAATCAACCTCAGGGATGAACCTTCCCAGGGGCCCAGAAGCCTACTGCTCCTAAAATTCTGCCTGGGCTACAAAAAATTTTGAACCACCAGCCCTGCTGGCTACAAAAAATTCTGACATTAATTGTTAGACACATGGTACTGGGCTAGTAGAAATACCCAGCTTGCCATATAGACTTAAACATGAAGGTACATCTCTGATTACTTGCCCTTCAAAATTCAGAATTGAAGATAAATAAAATTTCAACTTGACATGCAGACAAGTCGGCATCAAATTGAACTTTTGATTGGTCACCACTTACCATCTTCCTCTTCCTCTGACTCCACCAGATTTTGGTAATCAGTCTCGGCAGGTTGTGGAGGAGCCTCTCCCTCTTCTCCTTCGGAATCAAATCCCAGCTGTTCCAGAATGGCCTCTCTACCTCTCTCTTCATCTTCTCCCTTGTCACTGTCCTCATCTTCTGACAACACTCGGATTCTTTTGTGTTTTGGCTGAAATGATGTAATGTACAGTGATGTATGCGTAAAACTACTCTCAGGGATTTCGCTTGTAATTAATCAGTATTTCTGTCAGATTTTCAGACTCCCCTTTAATTAATTGAAATAATTCTTTGCCTAGCCCTTGGTTAAAAATATACTGGTTTGCCCTTCTCAATTTTTCATTTCTGAAATAGGTAAGCAGGGAAAATATTATTTTTAAAAAATTTTGTTTCTTTGCTTCAAAAAATATAAATATTTCACTACAAAATACAATAAAATTTTTGAAGTTGGGAGGTTTTTGTTTTGTAGGTAGAGGGGAAAAAACTTTTTTTTTTTTATTTCAGGCCCTACAAAACCAAAACATTTTTTCATATTTCTTAATGAGCACTCTGAAATCCTTTTTATTTTGTTAATTATTCATGATGAAACCTTGCTTACATTAAACCGATGATAAAATTCCGAGTAGTTCAGCATGTTCAGTTTACAAACAAATTCTAAGAATTTGTATTTCAAAATGGCAAACCTATCAATCTTACATTTTTTTTTCAATTTTCCAACAAAAAATCACATCAATCTTAAATCTGATTTATTTTCAACTTGTGTACAGACACCAGCACCAATCTCACAATGCATAACACTTTGTTATATAAAAAAATCATGATGATAATATCCCATTATGAGTGATGATATCAAGGTCACCACTTCAAAATGAAAGTACCAATATTTCTCTAATTTCTAGCAAATTTAAACACCTCCTGACAAATGAGTTATCGAAATGATAATCAACATGGGAGTTACTTGATCTCAGTTGGCGATTGGTCAATCATGTAAGTTTCTCGTGTCAGTTTTTAGAAATAGTGCAACCGGATGTTGATGAAATACACCTGCATCATTGTCTAGCGAAACGGTTTTTGCATTTTTATGATCAAGATAACTCAATTTACTGACAATATGACATTTTTATCAAAACTATTATATTCAACATCCCTTTCAATGAATGGCGTAATGATACACATAGCAACGATGATAGCAACAAAATGGCGGCATACTTGAGACTGGAGACTACGGAGATCGCTTTACTTCAAATAAATTGAGTAGAAATTAGAGAAACAATCTCTAACATTGTTTTCAGGTTTATTACGAATTTCTCACATCTCGATAGTTAAATTTTCACATTTTAAAGTTCTCGGATAAACCTCGAACTTTAAAATATGAAAATTTAACTATCTCGATGTGAGAAATATACGTAATAAACTGGAAACAATGTTAGAGACTATATTTATCACCATATTACCAGTAAAGTACTATTGTTTTTGAAAAACAGAGTCTTTAATACATCTTGATTTTTCTGGAATAAGAAGTACAGAATGTGTCTATAAGACACGGATGCCACGCTGACAAATTTATCGCAATAGATAACCTGAGCCAATCAGGAATAAGAATAAGTATATTTTCTGGTCATTGAATTGTGATTGAATCATCAAGAAGTATTGTTACAGATGATTATTCAATAAATATGGACATTAACAAATATTATCCAACAAAAGTTGCTGAAGCATAAAATATTGGTCGGGTTGTAAAAATATTCATGAATTATGTAGTACTCAATATGTTGATTAATTTGATTAAACACCTATTGTTAATAAATAGGCCTAATGCAAAAGTTTAATTAAGTCATTCAAGCATAAAATGTAGGTTAAAGTCAACGAATGTCTAAGCACAATGTAGTTCTCATCAGGATGAGTCACTTCACGCAATATATCATAATGATATGTTGTGTAGTTGTTTAGAAATATACTTAGAAGATCATTGAAGATCTTATGGTGGCTTTGAGTTGTTATTACTCCCCTTTGGGTCGTTGTCTCTTTGACACATTCCCCGTTTCCCTCCTTTTTCCTATTAGAAACACAAAATTTACCGAAAGTCACTCAAGCATGAAATGTAGGTCAAAGACACTTAATTGACCTTGATTTGGATAGCACCCATCAAGATGATTTATTTGATGCAACACTATTGTGATTGCATGTTTAGTTGTTAAGAAATGGACTTAAACACAAAATTCAACAAAAGTCACTCAAGTGACAAATATAGGTCAAAGCCACTTAATTCTTTTGTGTAATACTCATCAAGGTAATTAATTTGATGAGACATCATTGTGGTATGATGTGTAGTTGATGAGAAATGGACCTAAACGCAAAATTTAACAAAAGTCACTCAAGCGTTAAATATAGGTCAAAGCCACTTAATGCTTGATGATTTGGGTAGAACTCATCAAGGTGATTAATTTGATGAGACAACATTGTGGTATGATGTGTAGTTGATGAGAAATGTACTTAAAGGGAAAATTCGCGATTTTTTACATGTTGGCTTATTTTGTTCCTTGCAATGAAAAATGCATATATTTCAAGTTTTATTAAAAAAATCAAAAAAATAAAGAAGTTATTAAAGAATTTCTATAATATATTTTGACTGTAATTGTAGGTTGTGACGTCAAAACCTACTACTGAATCATGGGAAATATCTTTAAAAGTCTAAATCGATACAGATCAGTTTACGTAATTTAAATTGCACAGATGATTTTTGATGTGGCCAATAATCAAAATATAAAAAGGATGTAAATAAACCCCAAAGGAATTTAAATAAAAAATACTTTTGTCTTTATGAATTTATACGATTAAAATGATCTAATTGAAAGCGCAAATCCTAATTTTGTATATCAAAGGATGCATTATATCATTTTGATATACTTAGCTATTTATATTACATAAAAGTTTTATTATTTTCTCTTTTTTTTAACTGTTGCGTTATTCTACATCAATCGTTCAATGATTAATTTTTGACATTGACAAGCCGCAAACAATCTTTGATGTCCATGACCTCTCGCACACAGGTGACACAGATTTTAACACCTGTGTCCCCTCAGGTGTTGCGTAATAATTTTTAAGCCAATTTTGCAAATCTGTACCGATGATTAACGGAAATTATAAGAATGAGGCTATAATTGCACGTGGGTGCACGTTTGGTTGTAGACAATATTGGATGGGATTTGAAAACATACTTTATAAAAATCGATTTTCTATTGTTGTTTTGTTTTTTTTTCAAAATATAAAAAATGTGTCATTTTGATATCTTACTTCATAAGAGATAAGTAAAATATTGAAAAGAAGATTGCTAATAATTGACAATGATGAGTCAAGATATTCTGTAGATTTGTATAAAGTTCGCCCAATATGTTATAAAAGGGGAAATCTAATATATGTTATAATGTTGTTTTTTTTTTTTAATGAAAAGAAATCAAATTAAAAATTTATTGCGTTACTATTCAAGTGGAATAAAATACAAGCATATATATAGACATCATTCACATTGTCCCATAATCTTGAATATACATGAATTTATAAGATTGTTGAGCTTAGACTTCTATTTACTATTGGTTTTAGGCACCTAAACTCTATTTCTGTCCTTAGCTGATTTTGGCTTAACATTTAGATCATATTTGGCTTTTTGTTCACTATCAGTTTTTAATCGTCTTTGAGTTGATGGTCTTCCAAACGTTTAGATTTTATCTGCACTGAAGAGACATAAGTTGTCGAAATGTGCATATGCAGAACCAGTAACTTCGGTATTTAGTCATTTAAAAAATGCTTTTTATCTTTAATGATTTCTCATCACTAAATCTGTAATATTGTAAAATTTTATTATTAATCTCAGAAAATTTACATCTACACGAAACCGACAAAAATATTTCTTGCTAATTACCTGACACGGAATACATATCTAAAATATGAGTATAGTTTTTTTTTTTATGCATAAACCCGTATTCTACCACTCCTGGTTAACAAATACTGTAATTTTGTGTTTTTGTACTTCCACACATGCAAATTGTATAATTCATTTATTATATATATTTATCTTTTCTGAAACTAAGCTAAGCTCACGACAAAAAGATATTCATATTCATATTCATGAACAAATATGTGTGAATTAGTGGGTCCACTAAAAATATCGCGTTTGAAAAGTCGCAGAAAGAAAAGAATATGAGAAATACACAAAATGCTTTAAAAATGTAAGGGATACAAGAAAAGAACGTGTTAATGATATAAACCATAAAAAAGTAATGTTTTTCTGTGAAATACATGCCATGTAGTAAGTACTGCTCGGTATAGTTGAAAAGTATTTGGGTTGTCATCAGAACATTTAGATAAATTGGCAAAGTTTGTGTCTATCTCGAGTATGTCTATTTCCTTTTGGGATTCGAAACTAGAGATGTTTTTTCCTTCTTTTTTTAATTGCATGCCTCCGAGGTTAGGTAACACTGATGGATGAATATGATATATTACTTTCGATTATGAATCGGAATTTATCCGACTGTATGCAAGTTTTGTGTATTAGTGTTTGGATGAGAGAGAAAGCGACCAGAGTATAAACCACGCTAGGTCATGACCACAGGTAAGTACTTGTTTGTTGATTGGGGGTAATAAACAGGTTTGTTGTTTTGTTGGACAACAATCCGTCAAAAATTTACCTGTCAGTGTGTCTTATTATCCCGGCTAATATTATTTCAATTATTTGTATCTAGCAGTCTGCTTGTCAGAAAATAGATTTATTATATCCATGGTCAGAATTTCGCATTGCACCTTTTTTGATATTTTCAAACTTTTTTTTTTTAATGAAATGTTGGTTTTGTACGTAGATGTGATCAAAATATTTGAACAAAACTAGGAAATTATATAATACGCTTTTGTCATGATCATACAATCATTTAGTTAGACAACCGTCTGCTTCACATGGATAAAGAATGTACATGATGGCAACGGTAGGTCACCGTTATTTAGGACTTCTAAGGTCATTAGACATATCTTGACAATTTTTATTGTGAGGATGGCAAAATGGCGACCCGCACAACGAAGTCAATCTCATCAAAATATCGATCTCATGCACTTATCCTTTGGAATGAAACATTAATATAGATGTATTATGGTTCATTTATACAAATGGAAAATAATATCAAATTTTGATTTTTTGGTGAATTTTCCCTTTAAACGCAAAATTTAACAAAAGTCACTCAAGCGTAAAATATAGGTCAAAACCATTTAATTCTTGATGATTTGGGTAGTACTAATCAAGGTGATTATTTTGATAAGACATCATTGTGGTATGAAGTGTAGTTCCTAAGAAAAGGACCTAAATGCAAATTTTAACAAAAGTCACCCAAGCATAAAATGTAGGTAATGGGTCCCTAATTGTAAGTGAATCGGGTAGAACTAATCATGGTGCATGTACTGATGTAATATTATTAAAATATTACAAGAGGTTACCAAAATATGGACCTTAACGCAAAACTTAACATCGGACGGACGGACGGACAAGGGTAAATATATATGCCCCTTCCACCTCGTGGCGGGACATAAAAATAAAATTATGTCCCAATAAACTGTCACCTAGGCAGGTATTTTCATAGTTTATGTCAAAGTAATGTAAATCACCTTTCTTTTGACTTTTATGCCCAAATTTTCCTCAATGAGGTCGTAATCTTCATCTTCTAATCGATCGTCAATGTCCGAGTCCTCATGTTTCCTCTTCCCTCCTTCCTCCCCACTCTCAGCTTCTTCCTCTCCCTCCTCCTCAACATCATCTGTGGTAAAGTCCTTCATTTCTTCCTGAATTAACGCCTCTGGAAAATAACAATTAAATCGTACATTTATATCATGAACATGTATAATACGGTGTTATCGGTAATTTGTATCTATGGATTCCCTTTGATCTGTATTGAATGAAAATGTCAGTACAAAACTGGACGTTATCAGGCCTAAATAAAAAAGATTTGTTTTCCCAAACACTACCTACCCAAATTCTTTTTTCATCAAAAATTTAAAAGTTTATTTTTATTATTTTTTTTGTCTGTTTTGCAGTCAAGTACCTAACCTGTATGAGTTATTATAGAAAAATAACATGCATGTGTTATTACTAAGGGAAAAAATTGATAACATATGTATGTTACATGCTTCAAATAGGCATTATGCAGTCATAGTTTTGTTATAAATGTGTACCATTTTATTATTGCCATTATTGTCTATCAGCATGCTAGGAGTTAAAATCATAGGACTTTTCATAGTTTGCCAATATTGCAAAATATACATATGTTATTACAGGAAAAGTATGCCTGTAATAATAGAAGGGTGTTATTACGGCTACTCTGCATCACTTAAAAGTGTTTTCCTCAGACCAAAATAATGCCTAATCAAATTACATTTTTATTTATAGTAATGTATGAAAATCAAAGCATATCAATAGGTTCTGCGCAAGTTTCTTAGTAATTCCCAAGTGTCTAATAAACTAATAAATATTTAAGTCATATGCCTGTAATAACTAAGCATTGTTATTACAACTAAAGTTATATCATTTAATAGCCTGTTCTCACTGATTAACCATGGTTCATCAAAAGTGTTTTAACTTAATTGAAAACTGATTTATCCAGGCTAAATAATTAGTTTCTGCGCAAAGGTCTAAGCAATTCCCAAGTGACCAAAAAAGGTAATATATTTTAGGTTGCTACATACATATGTTATTACAGAATTAGGAATAAAGAGCAGATAACTCAAAACAACATCTGTAATAACACATGCATGTTATTATTCTGTTATAACTCATACAGGTTAGGTACTTGACTGTTTTGCTTGTTTGTGTTTTTGTAAAAAAAAAAAATAGCAATTTTGATTTCTGTGAGAAAAAAAAAATTACCTACTCACCTACCTAACTTCAGTAGGCCTGGGTAGAGTTTGGGCAAACCAAATTCTTAATAAGTCTGGCTTCAAGAAACTATCGGGTGACTGTGAAGACATCATGTGGAACATTGCTATGCATGATTACTACTTGACATGTTTATATACATCACACATTGATTGGAGAATGCATATTAATTGTTGAAATAAATATATTAATAAATTATCTAAAATATAAATTTCTGATCATTTCAACTTATCATAGAGTTCAAATAATGGATGACTGATAAAAGAAATATATTGTATAGGACATTTTGTTCTCTGAGATTCATATTTAATAGAAAACAATTTTTTTCCAGACCTGGAGCAAGTCCCTGTGTAACCACTTAAAGTTTTGATGCAGGGTTACTTTAAGTATTGAAATAAACAGAATCAGATTGTTTGCATCATGCACTCACATTGTCCACAATACCATGCTGTTTTGATGGAATTCTACATGACAACCATGCCTCTTGAATATGTTTGAGTGAAAACAGTTTTCAGTGAACTGAAGTGCAAAAGTCTGTTCTTTCTAGAGGAATAAAAGTAATTTTGCAGGAGTTTATCGATGTGTAAATGCAGCCGACTCACTCACAAACTAAATAAACTCCGAAGGACTTAATGTAGAGTTTGTGAGTCAAAGGCTGTGTTTACACGTCCATAAACTCCTCCAAAATTACTTTTATTTCTTATAATTCCAATCCTTAAACTTTGAACAATGTTGTCACTAATTTTTATGTCACCATATACAGTAAAACCTGTTTTGAGAGACCGCCCCTTGGGCCAGGAAAAAGTGGTCTTTCAAGACAGGTGGTCTTTCATGGGAGGTCTGCTATTTTCAGTCATCAATTTTTCTAAAAGATGTGTACATATTTTACATAGTATTTGTACAATAACATTCCTCTAAATTATTTCTCTAAAGAAGTTTCTGGATTCTATTACAAAAAAATGAAATACTTTTCTTTACCTTATTTCAAAAAAGTCACAATGCACATAATATAGAACAAAATATTTTTATTACATGTAGGTCAAATTAATTTGTTCATTTAAAATTGCATAATGAAAGGTAAACAATAATCAATAAATGTGTCAAACTCAATTGACAGAGGACAAGCCATACAGGTAATTAAAGGATAATTGTCACAGTTGAGTAATTAAAAGTGAATACAATTGTTTTCTCTGTATAAAGGAATTAATTAAGAGTGTTGAGGTTCTCACACAATTATTTTATGATAAGTTTTTTAACCTAACAAGGATATTTATTCATTCATATTTTCTGAGATTTCTGAAATGTTTGGTCTATGGACATACCATAAAAATTACTAGTTACTTCCCCTGACATGGCTTGTTTTGTAAACAAACTTATTTTGAGACTCTCAGAGCATTTTTTAAATAATAAAAGTTATAACTGGCATACAGTGGTCAAAAGTAGAGCACATACAACACTCTGGATGTTATTTTTTTTGGGATGAAGTAAAGAAAAGGAAATTTCAATGAGACTGCCATTTGCAAATTACCGGCGATGTCAGTCCTATGTGCATCAGTGTGCACTTCAAAACCAACTTTTCTGGCCATTAAAAGACAATAGACTTGTGTCAAAATCAACTATCCTCCCATTGTATTTGAAGAAGCATTTAAGGTATACCGAAATTGGTCATTTTTAAGTTTTTTTTTACCACTTCCGGTTCAGTTGTTGAACGATGATTGTCAACTCGTATCGTCTTTTTAGACACCTTTAAGATATTTTTTTAAAAAGTGGTCGCTCATAACAGGCTGTATTTGCATTTTATGCACCTTTTTACCGGTCGTTGGTCGCGTTTGGTAGGTGGTCGCTCACGACAGAGTGATTTGTACACCAAAATGATCCGTGACCACTGTTGGCGGTCTGAAAAGCCAGGTGGTCGTTTATAGGAGAGGTCGTTCAAATCAGGTTCTACTGTACTGCACTATTTAACGTCGTAATGTATTAATGGGCAAAAAAAGTTTATCGAGAAATAACTTTTTTGTTGTTCATGACGTTGACCAATGAAATTGGACATTGCATTAGCAATTGGAATTATATTTTAATAAATTTCTTTTAGATCATACATTGTAAGTCTTGAAATTTGGTGTTGTCAAGTATTCTTTCCTTCCAAAATCAATAAAACATTATAAAGCATCATCATATTTACTTCCTCTGTTGCATCGTGTGTTGTTTCAATGTATCTTTGTACCCCCTACATGTACATACCATCTTCTTCCTCTCATGAATGGAGTGTCATTTCATCACCTACAAATACCTACCGCCCACCTCCTTTTATGCATCGAGCCCTCTACAAATACCTACTGCCCACCTCCTCTTATGAATCGAGCCCCTACAAATACCTACGGCCCACCTCCACTTATGAATCGAGCCCTCTACAAATACCTACAGCCCATCTCCTCTTATGAATCAAGCCCCTACAAATACCTACGGCCCACCTCCTCTTATGAATCGAGCCCCTACAAATACCTACCGTCCACCTCCTCTTATGAATCGAGCCCCCTACAAATACCTAC
>MJUU01016197.1:247713-262066 GCA_002080025.1 Modiolus philippinarum | reverse complement strand
TCACATTGAAAACAGTGTCTGTTTCTTCCATTCAGAAAGGTCTTATTGTAAAGAATGTCTATTTCTTCCATTCAGAAAGGTCACATGGTAAACAGTGTCTTTTTTTCCATTCAGAAAGTTTACATTTTAAAAAGTCTGTCTTTATCTTCCATTCAGAAAGGTCACATTGTAAAGAGTCTGTCTATATCTTCCATTCAGAAAGGTCACATTTTAAAGAGTCTGTCCATATCTTCCATTCAGAAAGGTCACATTTGAAAGAGTTTGTTTATATCTTCCATTCAGAAAGGTCACATTGTTCAAAGTATGTCTGTCTGTTTTCTTGAATTCAGAATGAGTACATTCGTCAGAGTGTGTGTCTGTTTGCTTTTCTTGAGATAGGGCAAATTGTTTAGAGTTTTCTATTTCCTACCATGTAAAAGGGCAGATTTTTAAGAATGGCTGTCTGCTCTCTTTGCTTCAGAAATGGCAGGTAGTTTAAGAGTTGGTCAGTTTTCTTCCATCCACATAAGAGTCTGTTTGTGTGTTTTCTTCCATACAGAAAAGGCATAATATTGATAGTTGGTCTGCTTACATGTATCTACTTGCTTCCATTCCCAAAGAATATACTGTTTATTCCTGTCTTTGATGAGCTATAGCTTTAAGAAACATATACAATGGATTTATTCTTAATTTATTGACAATTTAAAATGCTCTTATTTGAGTCGAGAGCAGTAAGGTCTAAATCATGTAAAAAAGACTTAGTGAGATAATGTAAAAATTTGAACAAACATTGAGATTATTGTTCTGATATTCTGTTAATAATATGTCAATGATTGAAACATAATACTACAATCAGAGCATATTAATATTTCCTGGTAGGTTTCCACCTTGCACTTTTGGTGCAAAAAATCAATGTTTAATTTCAGCAGAATTGCATAATGATAGAGAAACAATAACAGCGAACTGTCAGATAATGTTATTGATACTGCAAACTAATTGTTAACCATGCTACCTGTCGTGTTCACCTGGAATACAATCCAGCTTAAGAAAATTGAACTTTTTATTGACATTATCTCGGATAGAAAGGTATTTTCAGTGCTTGACTTGTTACCTGGATATCAATAGATTAAGAATTGTATTAAGTATCAATTCGAGGAGATCATGTCCACAAATATCAATCAAATATAGCATTTTTCTCACTGTTTATATTGTTTTTTCTCTGGATTTTTGTAATCGGAGATGGCAAAACCAATTAAGGACTTTCAGAAGAAACAAAGAATTGGCATTTTATGTGTATTGTAAAATTGTCACACCATTAAATGGATTATAAAATGAAGACTTTGATATGTTGAAAGTGTTGTCTAACTCTTTATGTATAAGAGTACAAATTAGCCATTCTAAATTGTATATAAATTTCAGCAATCCCTCCTCGGTTCTCCCTCCAGTTAAGGAAGAGGTAACAGTAGGCAAATTGTAGCATATGTTAGATATTGAAAGTTTAGTCCTTCATGACCTCATAAACTGTAGTGATTTGACAACAAAACTTAGGTTCTGGACTCTACAATTTTCTATCTGAAGTGTCAATTAGTCCAACCTATCTGGAGAGGCAATGAGGGTGTAAATGAGGTCTAAGCATAACATGGATTAATTATATATTTTAAGTATAATGCACACAGGAAGGAAAAAAACAACAATTTGAGGAACACACTCCCAAATTTTAGGAAATTTAAGATTTTTACCAAGACCAATATTTGGAGGTTTCTTTTATTTTAGTCCTGGATTTAGGAATGATAACCCATTTATACCTTCCGTAATACATGGTCAATGGTCAGTGATGCTACAATTAAGTCACAGGTCCAAGGTGAGATATTTTGTGGTTCTTTTACTGGACACTTGAAATTCTCACCAGGTGAGAGTCTATTGAAAGTTGTGTCACTTTCTTTTCATTAGGGAAATAAACTATCTTTAATCATTTCGTCAATACTTTGACACTGTAGCTATTGACTTTCTGTTTAATCGACTAGAAGTTTCATTTTTGTTATCATTAAAATAAGCTAACTAATTTGATGCTGGACACCTGAGTATAATTAACAGGTGATAACTCACCTGGCAGGAATGTGATATCGAATCTGGAAATAAGTTACGGTAGGAACTGTTCTTATAGAAGTAGTAGACTTTTCCTGTCAAAGGAAGAAAAACTCTATGAAAGGAATTATCAAGGTGTATATCAAATGGAATATAAGCCAATTAATGCATTTTTTATGTCCGGAAAGAAAGAGTTTTATGGAAACTGTGCATGATGTGTGATTCCAAGTAAAGATTCTTCTTTGTAAAGGAAATTATTTTCCAAGAGTATATTTCTTTTATTCGTAAGTCATCTTTGAAATGAACCTGATTTATAAAGGTCTTTTTTTATAAAGGTCTTTTTTTTTTACAAAACATCAGGCGAAGAGCAGTTGACACCACCAGTTATACTGGGTACTAATTTTCAATTTTTAATTTAGTATTTTATTGAAAAAAACTAAAATAATTATAAAGGAACTATTTGAGGGGGAAATGTTTAACCCTTTCCTTTCTGAGACTTGGCTGAAAAGTCAATTTTTGACCATTCTGAATTGAGCTAGAAAATCAAAATGTTCTAGTTTCTTTGAATTTCAACCCAGAAGGTTCATACTTGGTGAAGGTACACACTGGCCTAATGTCTTCAGAAAAATGCTTTCACAACCTGGTTCCTTGTTGCCATGGAGACAACAGGAGGCCTAAAAGGGGCCAAAAAATGCATTTTTTGACAATTTTTGTCCTTCAAATTCCGATTTCAAAATTTTTAAAAAAATCTTCAGTGCATACTACAGCCAGCAACTCACCAAAATACCAAAATCCACCTTATGAGCTATAGGCTAGGCTATCTAGCGAGGATGTTTGGCCCCCAACACTTGCTTTCCGGCGAGGGGGCTTGCACCCCCTTCAAACCCCCAAGACAGAGGGGGGCACATCCCCCCTCTGGGACCCCCCTGACATATCTTTTTGGTCTCCAGCCGTGCGCGAAAAACACTAATTTTTATACCCCGCCACGCATAGTGGCGAGGTATTATGTGATGCCCCAAGTCGTGTGTCCGTCCGTCCTTCTGTCCGTCCGTGTGTCTGTCCGTCCCACCCACGAAGGTTTCCGACTGATAACTTGTGAACGAAACAACATAAGGTCTTCAAACTTGGTATGTAACATCTTTACTACAAAACTGAGGCCAAGTTCGATTTTGGGTTCAGAGGGCCAAGGGGTTCTGGAGTTGTGCCCCTTGAAACTTTGAAATTTTGCGAATTCTAGGGTTTCCGACTGATAACTTGTGAATGAAATAATGTATTGTCTTCAAACTTGGTATGTAACTTGTAAACCACAAAACTCAGGCCAAGTTCGATTTCGGGTTCAGAGGTCCAAGGGGTTCTGGAGTTATGCCCCTTGAAACTTTGAAATTTTGTGAAACGTGGCGGGGTATCATGTAATGCACCATTACTATTTTTTTGCCTAAGTTATATTTTGTTCAATTAACCCATATCCTCATCCTAGAGCCTTATACAGCACCCTCCTATAGCTCTGCAAAGGGGGGGGGGACCAAAATGCGTCCAAAGGCGTCTATATAAAGGAAAGGGTTAAGTATTTTCCTAAAAATAAAAAAGGACTATTGAAGGGAAAATATTAAAGGATTTTCTCAAATGTTATAGGGATTTTGTATATTAGACAAAACCTTAAACTGAATCTTTAAATCATTGCTATATGGGAAAATAATTCAAAAATTATAAATTATAAATTAACTTAAAGCATATAGAATATAGAATACTTATAGGAAGATAAGCATAATGATATAAGATTCAAATAAAAATGACCATTTTGAAATTTGTTATAATTTGTCTAGAGATTTTCTTAATTGAAAAAATATAGAGATTTTATCATTTGTATCATCATCATAATTTTAAAGAATCAAATCAACCATTTGCATTTGCTTTTTACCTGGTTGAAAATGCACAGTTCCTTATGAAGTCTCTTTGAAGTGCAAGGTGCTTTGTTTGTTAGCTTGGTTCAGTGAAGCATACTTTAAGTCTATAAATATTTTACCATGACAATGCAGCCGATGATGGAGGCGCGAACAAAAAGATTATTCAAATGGAAATTGATTTTTTTATGTCTATTTCAAACCTGAGTTTATGACATTGATCCCTGTGTGTCACTAATTAAATCAATTTTGCTGAATAAAAAGTATGGAGTTAAATTATCTGCAATCTGGGCCAAAGAATTTTTTCAGCTATTAGTCTTTAGACCACTTCACTCTACATATCTATATGTATTTTCTGAACTTTGCACAAATAATTCTAGTCTTGGACTTGGGACTCGGTGGCTTACGGACCTATGCTAACTGCGCAGACTGTACTGGAAAGGGTCTCTCCAACCACCTGTTCACCATTTCCTTTTTTATACGCCCGTCTTTGACGGGACGTATTATGGTATACCGGTATCCGTCTGTCCGTCCGTCTGTCCGTCCGTCCATCCACACGTCATACTCTAACTAGAGAACGCTTTGAACATTTTTCTTGAAACTTTGCAGGATTGTTGGGTATGAGGGAAGAAAGCTCCCTATCGTTTTATTTTGTCGTCGGATTTTTTGTTCCAGAGTTATGGGACTTTGATTATTTCAAAAAAGCTTGAAATTGCAGTTTTCGTCCACATGTCGTACTGTAACTAGAGAACCCTTTGAACATTTTTCTTGAAACTTTGCAGGATTGTTGGGTATGACAGAAGAAAGCTCCCTATCGTATTATTTTGTCGTCGGATTTTTCGTTCCAGAGTTATGGGACTTTGATTATTTCAAAAAAGCTTAAAATTGCAGTTTTCGTCCACATGTCGTACTCTAACTAGAGAAAGCTTTGAACATTTTTCTTGAAACTTTGCAGGATTGTTGGGTATGACGGAAGAAAGCTTCCTATTGTTTTATTTTGTCGTCGGATTTTTCGTTCCAGAGTTATGGGACTTTGATTATTTCAAAAAAGTATGAAATTGCAATTTCTGTCTACACATTAATATTCTTTTATTTTAAGACATTACTACCCCTAAACCAATATACATTTTTGACTGTTTAACATAAGATGAAATAATTGATACATATCAGAAGTCCCTTGTTATGTTTGTTCATATGGAGTTTTTAATTTCAAGAATCATTTAATCAGTTTGCTTTAAAGTGGGGACGGGCGTATCATGCGCTCTTGGCGCAGCTGTTTATTATAAAAGTTTGTAGAAACTAGATGAATTTATAAAATTGCATGCATTTGATTTGTTGGGCAGCAATGTTTGATTGTTTGGTTATAAGAAAAGGGTACTATAAATGCAAGATTTTTTTTTTGGTCTGTAGCATGATTTATTTGTAGAAAAAGATACAGGTGGTATGATTTAAATCTTGTTTATCACAATATCTTGTTACGTCTGTCTGTCCATCCCCTGAGGGTTTCTGACTGATAACTTGTGAGAGGAATAATGTAAAGTCTTCAATCTTGGTATGTAACTTGTTCACCACAAATCTCATTTCAAGTTTGAATTTGGGTTCAGAGGTCCAAGGGGTTCTGAAGTTATGCCCTTGATACTTCGAAATTTGTTAAATGTGGCGGGGTATAATGTAATGCACCATTAATATTTTTGCAATAGCAAATTTTGAGGTCATACAGTAGTTGTTTTTTTATCATCCTCACAGTCATTATCTGAATCTATAGTCATTATAATAAATTCATTATCAACTAGTATTGGTTTGAACTTAAAAACATGATAGAATTCAATATTTTTCCTATATTATGATGTGTTTTTGGGGTATCAATGAAACTTATCGATTCTAAAGTATACCAAATTTGTATCACATTTTATTGGTCAAATTTATGAGGATAATCTTCTAAGTTGCAAATCACAGGGTCAAAGGTCAATGTCACTACCTATAAACAGATGGGGGTAATAACAAAATTACGGAACAGAGTTGTCGATGAGACAAATAGACATATAAGGTGGAAACCACCGGAAAAACTGTTGACCGCAATGGTCCTGACTTGGTACAGGCATGTGAAAAAAAATGGTGTGTTAAACTAGTTTTATGGCACACCAAACCTCACCTTCAGATTGAACAGTATGCTTGGAAAACATTTTATCAATTTAAAGGTCAATGTCATGGCCAATACACAGATTGACCCACAGAAAGTCATAAAGGTGTAATAAATCCTATTGCATCCAAAACTATTTTCTGACTAAAGTTCTTGATAAAATAATAAATATCCCATTTAAATATTTCAACATTAGTATATGTGTAGGTTTGGATTATTAAATATTATAAAGAATAATTGTTACAAAGTATTTTAATAATGCAAACCATACTTAAAGATGTTTTATGTAGCTGACAATAAGATTGGAATAATATTTCAAACCATTTTACAAACTTTTAAAATCAAACATCAAGGACCATAATTGACGTTTTGACAAAAAGAATATATAGTGCAGTAGGGAGATTGACTAAGTGGCGGTTTCGTAAAAAAAAGTGCTTTGATCATTATGGATTTATTAGTGAATGGAAAATAAGTTTTAGTGAATGTTTAATATTGATTGCAAACCAGGAAAAGAGTTGGGATTTCGTAATGGAAGATTCTTTGTGATGAAGATAAACTATTTTAATGGTTAAAACGCCTATACAGTGAGATTTTTTTTTCAGAAAGGATAATTCTTTGATATCAAGAAACAAATAGTTGAAAATATGCATGAGAATATTATGGAATTGTTCTTTCTAATTGGTTATTTTATATTTTGTTGCATATAAATCAAAATTCAAATATTTTGGTGAGAAAATAAACAGGTCTAAATCTTCATTTCAATTGAAAATTATTTTGAAAATGCAGCATTGTGGAAAGTTTTATTTCTTCTGTAAATGCCTAACCAATAAAAGGTTTAGACTCTTATATTTATAGGCCTTTTCAAAAAATCATTTGGTCCGCCCTTTGGTTCTGGCATTTAAATAGAAATAAACAGTTCCGGTTATCAACCCAACTCAGTAAGTGTTGTTCATCCTGAACACAGTTCATAAAACTGTTCATATTTAGATTACCATGTCCTTGTTTACTGTTACACTGCACTAACTTGTTAGAAATTTTCAAATGTATTTAGTGTTTAAAATGTGTATTGTTAGCCAACTATACGAGTGATAACCGGGAGCTTAGAGTCTTTTTACCTCCACTTGATGGGAGAGTTCAAATCCAGGAAAAGATAACAACACTTTCTGAAAAGGGCTATAGTAACTCTCTGCTTTTGGATGAAGGCTTTAGGGGTAGGGATAACATCTATAGATTTTGGGGTCATTGGGTTAAAGGTCAAGGTTAGACGTATTGAAAAATGTGGGTCAGAAATTGGTTTCTGGAGCACAAATCCAGAATGTCTTGATGAATGTGAATGAGGATGACCTTTATTGATTTAAGTTTAGAAGGTCAAGGTCAAGGTGACCTGATTTACAGAAATCAATTTACTTTAATAGTTCTCTCTATTTTGGGGGTGTATTTTAGTGAAAAGTATGACCTCTATTGATTTAAGTTTAGAAGGTCAAGTTCAAAGGTGACCTGATTTACAGAAATCAATTTACTTTAATAGTTCCCTCTATTTGGGGGGGGGGTGTATTTTAGTGAAAAGTATGACAAAAGACAATTTTAAGATTTGTTTTATGAGATCTCCTCCCTTTCCAGCCCATCAATTTTGATCAATAAATATTGAATTGTAACATTACATTGTAGATTAAATAAGGCTTGTATTTCATTGAAGTACCACTTATTTAATAGTAAATATTTTGATATTGAACTATAAAGAGATAATTTATGGATTTTTTCTTAATATAGGCAAATTTGATTAGCAACACCTGCCCAAAATCCATGAAATATATTGAATTAATAAAATTCTACATATTGTTATATATTAGATTTATAAATAAGGCCATACAGAATTAATTTTGAGAAAAGAAAGGGAAAAAATTTGGAAGTACAGATATAAGTAAACATATGCAGTTTTAAAGTAATAAAGGGTCAGGGAAATCTGTTGTTATATTTAACGCTGAAAAAATATGTACATTAACAAGGATGCATGAACAACCAATTTGACTAAAAGTAGTCTAAATTCTAGCAGCAATATCTTTTTCTAGAAATTTCACCCACCTTGAAAATTGCTGGGTGCTGCAATTTAGTTTTCAAAAAGAAAAATAATAATAATAATAATCAGTACTTGATATTTCTAAAATTTCACCAATAATGGGTAAAAAATTAAATAACTAATATTAAAGAAATGCCAAGGAATACCATGTTATTTGGATTTCATTTTTATGGCATTGTGAATTCCAATTTATTTTTAATTAGTGAAAAGAAAACATCTACCATCTCCTTCAAGAGAGGACGACATAGTGGTGGCCTAATTGGGCTGTTTTAATTATTTGTATCCATACTCAATCACAAGTATGTGGTATGATTGGTGTTGAGGATTTGTATTAATTATGTATTGATCTGTTATTGGCTTTTTGAGGTTTATAGACATCAAATTTGTGATGTCCAATAAACAGTGATTGGTTTTCAATGTGTTTAAAGCATTTGACAATTTCATACTGAACTCGTAATGATGTAAGTCGTCTTCTTTCATATAGACATGTGACATCACAGAAGATATTTGTGTCGTTTTTTGTCAACGTTAATTTAAAAAAAGTTTATATTTGGATTTGTAATTTGGATGTTGAAATAGTCTTTAAATGTGAATTGCATCTGATAATTTGTGCTATTCTTGGATGTATGTTGTAAAAGTATGTTTTTCGATAAAGATTTAGTGTTTTGGAAAATCTCAGTAGGTATATATGAAGGAGTTATATTTTCATTGTCATGGAGAAACATTTACAAATAGGTATTGTGTCTGTGTGTTCATATAGTAGGAAACCTTTGTATTTTTCATGCAGCAATGCATTTCCCTCCAAAGATTGTGGAATTTAAATTTGATTGATTAGTAGAAATTACATGTAAAATTTTTATAATATTCAAGTTCACATTTAATTTGCTATTTGGTTGACCAGGAAACTCCAGGTCCAAAAAATATTTGATAATACCTTACAACATTGTTTGAAGTAGCATATTATAGGAATTTTTATTAGCCATTTGAGACCAATAAAATTTGTCATTAGATAAATTAAACTAACCATTAATCTTGTGTAAAAGAAAAATTTGAATATTTCTCAAGCTCCACTTTATGGTAAAATATTCAGAGGCATGCATTGCTATGATAGGCCCCAGTTAGGTAGTTTTTTTAACAGAAAGAAAATTGAAGAATTGCATAAAATGCATGTGAAGAAAAATGTAGTTAACTGAAAATAAATTTTAATTCTAATTTTATAAAGCAATTTGTTGGGGAAAGTGCATTAAAAGTTTACCTTTAACCATGTTTATGAATGAATTCTTTGAGATCAATACACATATTTAGATAAAAATCAGTATTGACAATATTTTTACAGATGAAACAATATTGGGTTCATTTTAACCTGATAATTAGAATATGGAATTTAAGGCTGCGTTCACACGTACTACGATGATGCGTATTAAACTAATACGCATTAGTTATTGTGTTACTCAAATTCATAATTTCATGAAAAAACAACAAAGATGGTCAGAAAAGCAACAGTTGATTTAAACCAGGTTACATGATGTTGCAAAAGGCTCTGCTGAGGATAGGAAGTAGTTATGAGTCAGTAATTTTGGAAATGTGTTGAATTTCTGGTCTGAAGATTTTATACATATTGTTGTTATATAGCCCTTTTGATTTATAATATTTTATTAATGCGAAACACAATTCCAATTAGGAACAAGAGCATACAAAACTAGTACAAAACATATAAACAAGAATTCAAAATACTTAGATATTTATATACCTTTGATCCTCTCTCCTCAGTTCTAATGATTGTTTTATGAAGAATACAACTGCTTTAATATCTTCAGGTATTTCAGGGTCTAGAAAGTTTTTTTATTGTATTTACTTCTGATGTATAGTGAAAGTTATTCTGTTTTTTAAAATGAAGAAAAAGTTTATTTCTTAAATCTTTATTTAATGTACAATGAAGAAAGAAATGACATTCATTATCAATTTTATTTTCACATTAATGACAATCTATTTTCTCTTGGTATTTTCTTGTATCTGCCTATTTCAACAAGAAGGTTATGGTCACTAATTCTAATTTTGATTCATTTGCTGGTAATCCAAGATGGCCATTAATGCTGGCCATATTTTAAGATTAGTAAAAAATTACAGTATAAAAAATGCAATTAAATCCATTTTGTCTTATTAAATTAAAAGTAACAAAACAACTTTAACTTTACTCCGGATGTTAAAATGTACCTGCAATTTTGACTTAAAACCAGAAATCAAGAAGAAAATACATATATAAAGTAAAATGAAACTTCAAGGATAGATATGATATGAAATCCACAATCGATTCTCAGTTCGTTATTGAAAGCATCATCACAATTAAGCATAGATTATAATTATTGTCATCCAGCAGTGTTTTCATAAGTAATAGAGAAGTGTCTGATATGTCAGTGACACTGGATTACACCACAGTCATATAGAGTTCAGTTCCATAAGGAATTATTCAAATTCAGGAATTCAAATTCAGCTGTCAGGAATAAATATATTCACCAAATATAGAGATATAATAATTTTTGGAACTGATGTTACTAAGCTTCACAGTCTTTTATCTCAAAATTCCTGATATCAGAAAGACAATTAAATTAATTTGTTTAGAAATATCTAAATACATGATTTATTTAAAAGCTTATTTAGCATCAAGGGAGGTAATAAACATACAAAGCTTAAGGACCTTTGTGTCATTAATCAAACTTTTTTCTTTAAAAACATATTTCTAAAAAATAAAAATACAATTAACTTTAAGGTGGACATACTTTTTTGAAGTAGGCCACTTGAATCTAATTATGTTACATTGATTTCCGATTTAATTTAATCATATGCGCAGATCATACCACTTCTAAATTAAGAAGTGACGAGCTACAAATATCACTTTTTATAAATTTGTAAAAACCAACATAACTATTTTTAGAGAACAAACTCTTGTTTTTGTATATAAAACAATAGGTTTATCTTTTTACGTCTTATTTTAACTTCTCAACTATACTTAAACCCTAATGATCGATTTCCTGCAGAAGAAAGGGAAGTAACTCTTTTCGGGTTTTTCATGTTTAAGTGTTGAGGAAATAGTAGTAAATGATCTGTATTTTATTTTTTTTTAGAAATATGATGAAACTGACTAATGTAGATTACAAAGTGGTTTTCCACTTAATGAAAAATCCAGACTTTTGAAAAAAAAAAATCTGTACATAGTTTGAAGAAATAGTGAATAAAAACAATCATTAGGTGGTTATGTGAGCTTAAATTGATATTATTGACCTTGCGGTTATGATCAAGTAGGAATTGTGATTTGGACTAAATTCTTGGAAGCAGCAATATACAAACATGATATGATACATGTGCTATACACCTAGAACCCTACCAAGAACATGAAAAAGGATATACATTGAAATGGATTGTATTTCAGAGAAATAACATTGGAAATAAGATCAAATCATTAGATCTATACCTGATTCCTGCATGAAAATTAGAAACTGGGAAAATATTTGTTTTGAAAAATAAGCTATTACACAAGAGATGGAATCAGATGATTAGAGCTATTAGACACTCTATGATGCTATTACACAACTGACATAAAATCACATGGAAGTTTCAATCATTAAATTTGCAATTTATATTACTGATATACATACATATCAGACTTCCTTTGACTGTTTCGATTTTTAAAAATGCCATTGAAGAATTTACGGAGAAGATGGAGTACACTACTAAATATGCCTCCCAGCAAAAAGATGAGAAAGTCCTCAAGTTGTCTATCTGATATATTCAAGGTAATATTTCAATATTTGTTTAAACTTAAAGAATATCCTGTCATAATAGTCTATCCCTCAATGCTTAAAGTATGGGAGATAGTTACCGGTAGTTTGATACATGCTGATCGACTGATCAGTCTTACAGTCTTCCTTGCTTCTGGATCTAGTCTAGAGACATTGAATCACAGCATGAGCAGTGACTAATTATGATGTTATATAATGATCTGCTGTGTACACGATGCGATAATTATGTCAAACTAGACTTGAAAACATTGCTCTCCAGGAAAAATTATGCTTAAAAAGGAATGATACAAAGACATCACTTCTTTCGACTATGTATAATCAAAAGTCGCCCAGGATGTGTGTATGAAAGGACGATCTGACATTTTTGGGATATCTAGGCTGGTTGCTGGGCGTGTTGGCAGGCTGTCCATTGGTGAGGGGTCAATTAACATTTAAATGAGTTGATGCAGAACAAATCTGTCTGTGGTTGTTGGTTGAGAGGGTCGCATGATAGGGGGAGCACTGTACAGAGTATTTCTTTGATATGAACACAAAATTTAGTGTGAATAAATATGTAACTTTTGAAACGTGTTCACATCCGGAAAAAAAATATAATATTATATGAAAAAAATTAATGCATCAATGCACTGAGAGGGAATCACTAATTAATGAACACTGTTGAGCTAAGGGTGATTTATATGGTATGTAATCTATCCTAGCACTTTGGGTTATTGTTTTTCGTCAATTAAATTCAGTTAAAGAATTGTCATGTTTGAAAAATTATAAGTATACACTTCAATTTCATAAATCTATACACTTCAATTTCATAAATCTATACACTTCAATTTCATAAATCTTTTATTTTTTGGTGATATATTTTCATTTCAATAGGCCAGAAATCCAGTCATTTCTTCATACTGGTATTTTAAGCGACGGTTTCCATCTTAAGATACAATATAGTTCCTATCTCGAAAGTCATGTATTGTCTTTCTGTCTTGACTCAATATATAGTTAGTTTTCTGAGGAGTCCAATACAGAGGTTAGGATGTAATTGTAAAACTGACATGAAAGTGAACTATATTTTACTCAATATGTTCAATATCTAATGTTTGTAGGAGTTATTGCCAATAATCTATAATCGGATGCCAGTTAAATTTTGCAGAAAATTGAAGATTTTTTCGAGGAAAGGGTATTTTTTATGTCAGACAATACTAGAATGGATGGAGAATAGAAATGAAATTGGTTGTGAGGAGTAGAGTTCTCTTAATATAGCATATTACTTTTTAAAATTGTTTTCAAAATATACCAATGTTGTTTGTCTCATGTATGACGAATACAACAGGTCATAAAATACATATCCATTTTTCAATGGACAGTGAAAATTAAGTTGTTAAAATGACCAAGTGAAAATTTCAAATTTTCTGCAGTTCAAATGTATTGTTATTTTTAAAATCACTTGACTAGGTGAGTAGTAGAGACTCATGAAAGCCTCTTGTTTTATTTTAATGGTAACATAATTTCCTGCTTAGCTGCCTTTTGGTACGCTCCAAAACTTTCTTTATAAGGTGTTACATTGAATAAAGATACTCAATTCATGACAGACACTCCAGTTGAAATATTAAATTATATTCAGTAAATTTCCCAATAGAAGGAAATTAGTATTTTGTTGACCACCAGCCTATACAATTAGCTTTGTTGTCAGACACACTGTAGTGTACTTCAGATCAGAGGGATGGCACTGTCTTTGACACTTGGATATTGACGTAGGTCAAAATAGATTTGACCCCAATTTTCACACCATTTTGTTGTATCTTTAATGAGGCAAGAAGGTTTTGTGTGATAAAATTGTTCTTTTTATCTATTTTTGTCCCCCACCACAACACAACGGATGGACATGGTAATGGTCTGCGTCCGTGCGTCCGTGTGTCTGTGTGTCAAGTTTTTTTGTGGGCACAACTCCTCAGAAACCGCTGGTCAGAATTCATTCAAATTTTAAAGGATTGTTAGTCACCATTAGTACTAGATCATACCGCATCGCCATATTGATTCGTCAAATTTTGTTGGAGTTATGGTATTTTGATTATTTCCACATTGTTATACAATGGCAAATCTTGTGGACGCAACTCCTCAGAAACCGCTGGTCAGAATTCATTCAAATTTTACAGGATTGTAATTCACCATTAGTACTAGATCATATCACATCTCCATTTTGATTCGTCAAATTTTGTGGGAATTATGGGACTTTGATTATACAATGGCAAATCTTGTGGACGCAACTCCTCAGAAACTGCCGGTCAGAATTCATTAACATTTTACAGGATTGTTAGTCACCATTAGTACTAGATCATATCGCATCACCATTTTGATTCGTCAAATTTTGTGGGAGTTATGGGAC
>MJUU01016197.1:221397-247671 GCA_002080025.1 Modiolus philippinarum | reverse complement strand
GCAACTCCTCAGAAACTGCTAGTCCAAATTCATTCAAATTTTACAGTACTAGATCATATCGCATCTGCATTTTGATTCGTCAAATTTTGTGGGAGTTATGGGACATTGATTATTTCCACATTGTTATGAAATAGCAAATCTTGTGGACGCAACTCCTCAGAAACCGCTGGTCAGAATTCATTCAAATTTTACAGTATTGTTAGTCACCATTAATACTAGAATATATCGTATCCCCATTTTGATTCGTTAAATTGTGTGGGAGTTATGGGACTTTGATTATTTCCATATTATTATACAATGGCAAATCTTGTGGACGCAACTCCTCAGAAACTGCTAGTCCAAATTCATTCTAATTTAAAAGGATTAAGTCACCATATGTACTAACTAGATCATATAACATCGCCATTTTGATTCGACAAATTTTATGGGAGTTATGGGACTTTATCGACTTAATGCATACTACAACATAGAAAGACTTTTTGGACACATCTCGTCATAATTCAATTAAGGGATTTTGCTGAAATTTTGCTTGGCTATTTGCCACCTAATGCAGTTGATCATATTGTGCCGCCATTTTGATTTGCAAAATTTTACATGAGAAATGGGACTTTATCGACTTTACTGCAGTGGCGGGGGACATAGATAGCTACACGTAGCAATCTTGTTATTTAACAAATCTTGCTGTCATTATATGCATTGGCAGAATCTTGGCCTTTTGTGGCTTAAGTGCGTCTTCACAAAGTTTCGTAAGAAAAAAGTCACAATATCTTGAGCTCTGTAAAGCATTGAGCTTCTATGGCCAGGCTGCTTGTTATCACAGTTGCTCTTTATTTACTTCAGTTTAACTCTAGATAATCCTGAACATTGATTAACCAGATACTATTTCTAATTATCAATATTTTTATACCATATTACACAATATTCAAAGCCTGAACAAATAGATATATAAATGGATATTATTGATTTGTACTGGATACTATTGTGTAATTTATTGTTCACAGTTTGTGAGGGAGTTTATTGTGATAGAATGGGCTGCAGAAACTTGTTATATAAAAATGTTTTTTTATCAATAATCTTTTGAAATTGTTATCCTTTATGTTTAATAGGGTAGAAATAAAAAAGCTGTCTCTTCCTGTGATGATTCTCTGCTCTGTTTCAATGTTAATTTCAATCACAAAATTTTTGTTGAGGGCTAAGAAATTAAATAATGAATAATTAGTTATAAACAAAAACTTAGATAAGCAGATTAGAAAGGTATAAACAGCCAACAAATTAGCTAAAACTTAGATAAACTAGGATTATTCCAGGAAATCCTGATTTTTCTCATTTCTGGCAAGTAATTTAGGTTAACATTACATCATGGTAATTGATGTTTTCGCAAAATAAAAGATATAAGGTGTAATAGATTACAGCATGGAATTAGCTAGTAGGAAAATGAAATGTAAGCTGAATTAAAAGCTCTTTTAACATTAACTGAAATCCCTCAGCATTGTGATTAGCTATCAGGTAATTGGTGCTTTCTCTGATAAAACTAGCTTTATCTGTAGATAACATTAGTTTACCTATGTTTTGCTAAATTCCATTTGAAGGCAGAATCATTTCCATTTGTGCTAAAAAAAACTAGCAAAGTGCCCACTCTATAGCAAATAAATGCCTGCATATCCCATTATACATGTAGTAAACTACATGTATTCATTTATTTGAATCGTACCATAAAATTTACTGAGTGGCAACGGGTAACCATTGGCAGACACATGATACTTTTAACATCTAAAAATGCATCTGGTATATTGAGTGGGACTGGCTGCATTTCTGCAGTGTTTAACAGGCAATTATGCCCACATATCTTGTAATTTATCCAAAAAATTACTTATTTATTTGAATTGTACTACATATATTACATTTGCCATGGGACAACTTTTCAGATGCCTTACAAAATAGATTTGGATACTTTATAAATTAATGTGGATCATTATGTATCTCAAAATTACATAAATGTTTTTCATGTGGATAAAAGAATTTCCTTGTTTGAACAGATGAACATGAAAGTGTAGTATTGTAAAATACATAAATTGACTATTGCTTTTCTTTTGGAATATGAATTGACCTGGAATTGACCTTTTAGTCAGGTGAAATGAATCATTATATTGTGAATTACAGGTTTTTTATGATTCTGCTGTTTATTTCCATTAAGATTTTTCACCTTGTAATAAAATTTTTGTTCCATTTCACCCTTAGAAATAATGGGCTGCTGGTCATCTAATTATTGTTTTACATTTATTATTATTTTATGACCTATAAAGCAATGGCTACATTCACACTGTTGAGGGTAAACCTGGCAATTTATTTTCAAAATACAAAATATTGTCTTACCCTTATCAGTATGGCATTTTTCCTTTAATTTGCTTAATATGAAAAAAATAACCAAAAAAAAAAAAAAACAAAAAACAAATATCTAATGGGCTGGATGAGTATAAGAAAAATATACCAGTCCAAAGATAGAAAATTCTCTAAAGATGCCAAGTAAGGATAGTTTGTCTCTAGACTGTCATTTTTTGCATATTGAAGATCCAGGCCATACATTCATGGTGATTTTACTTAGTCCAGGCTTGTATACAGTCCCCATGCGAAATGTGACCATGGTTGACCATGGACAACAATGGTCAACCATGGTTATATAGCCATGGTTGACCATGGTTAACCATGGTTTTAACAATTTTCTTTAAATGGGACACCATGGTTGACCATGGTTGACCATGGTTTGATAGGATTTTAATGGTTTTGAATTTGTTTGTTGATGATATTATGTCTATTCAGTTTGGCTCTGTTCATCATCGCAAGACCTAGAGTTCC
Organism: Modiolus philippinarum; assembly: GCA_002080025.1. Lineage (NCBI taxonomy): Eukaryota > Metazoa > Mollusca > Bivalvia > Mytilida > Modiolidae > Modiolus > Modiolus philippinarum. The sequence continues at coordinate 244,818 of MJUU01016197.1, read as the reverse complement.
TCTTCACCTGTTGCACACCTACCTCGATTTATATTTTGAATATATAGTGTAACAGTAAAAACTTTTGATAAGGTGAACATTGATTTTTAAGGCAGGTTTCTCTGCCTTCTAGGGGTTGAGTAAAGCCATCTTGAAAACGACACACCAGTTATAAAAGCACCAAAAAAAGTAATCCATTCATATGGCGATTGATACAGTGTCCATTTCATGATCAACTGTGCCGTTTTGTGTGTGTATTGTATTTATTAGATATTTGATAAAAGGTACAATGTTTTTATCATCCCAGGGGACTTTATTTGACATTCGAAATTTATGATTCGGTTCATTCATAAAAGTTCGTGTAGTGCGCTATAATTTTCAAAGTTTTTGTGAATGGAAATCTATAGTAACTGCTACTACCACTGTTGTAACTCGTAATGCTGCATGTATCTCTTTTATATGACTTTGAACTTTTTATTTTTTATATTTACATCTTCTCTACTTAAAATTAGGTTCAAGTATTCCCCAATCAATCGGCGAGTTGTTTTGTTATTATTATTACAGATGCGCGCGCAATGGAGGGCCATACTTAATTACGCCTGCATGGGGGTTTCTGCATGGCATACGCCGTCGTAAATAAGTTTCAAAATAATCCGAAGTTACTTTATGGAACATATTATCTGGCCTTCCAATACATTTAAATTTAGAATTTGTGGTTCAACTCTATCGCAAAAAGAAGAAGAAGGTCTCCTACAAAGAACTTAATAGTGACCACGTGTTGACAGGCGTAATCAAGTACAAGTAAATGGCTGTGGTTCGTGATGATATTATCTTCTCTATCTGATTTGTTACAACTGGAGGAAAAGCTCGCTTGCTGAATTTTAATCACTTGCAGCGATCCTGTTTTTGTAGTAATTCATTTTGCACTGATTATTCAGAATGTGGCGAAACACAGAGATGGAATTTGATTTCTGTTAAAGTAAATTATACGGCAAAAATGATGCATGAAGAAACCAAATCAAGATGTTGTGCATCACTGTCATGTTCAAAGGTAAATCGTACCCAGGTGTTGCTAGATCTCAAATGTAAAAGTTGAAAACTGTTTACTATCTATAGCTTTCATATCCTTCAATTCATATTGGAATGATTATTTGTTTGTTGATGTTTCTCCGATAGTCCTGAGCCGAGGGTGCTTCAATAGCACCAACGCCACTTTGGCTCGATTTGTTTTAATAGGTCCCTTGGGTGTTAGAGCCATCAAAGTTCCATTGTATATACATATATACATAATAATTTCACAGAAGTTTGATTTTAAGTGACCAAAAGCACTTCAGCGCTCAGTGCTTTGATACAACAGAAGAAAAACTGATATAGATTTTAAAAAAATGCATATATGCAATACACAGAAACCTGCCTTGACAGCATTTCATGCTTTGATTAAATTTTGCAAAATTCTCACAATTTGTATTGTTTCTTTATTTTTGATGATTAATGTCACTTCAGTTAAATTATTTTGAATTATCACATTATTGGATTTCGTAAATGATCTTAATTTTTTTCAATACCGGTAAATTACACTGAAACTTTTAAAACAAAGGGAGATAATTTGAAACTTGTGTTTCGAAAAATGTGGCTAGATCTCCCAAGGTTGATTTTTGGAATGGCCAAAAATTTGATGGGAGTGAAAAATGTTTTAAAAAAACTGCGGAATTGTTTGAATAAAATTAATTTTGTATTAGTCATAAAGCCCTGTTGAAATTGAGTCTTTTGCAGAATTTAAAAGGGCTTTAAACTTGAATGATTGAATATGGATAAACATAGTGAAAGCACTATACAGAGCATTGTGAAAAGTCATAAAATAAAATAATGAAAAGCAATTTATTTTATTGATAATCATGTTAATCTATTGTGCCTGTGTAAGTGTAAATGTAAGCATGGTCAAAGATATTATGCTGGCTTGCATGTGCATAAACCCACCCAACTTGACCATGGTTAAGTCAGATTCAACCATGGTCAATGTTTGGAAACCATGGTTGTTGATGGTGTGACCATGGTTGATATTGTAAGCATGGTTGACCATGGTATACCATGGTCAGAAGCATGGATAACCATGGTTGAACCATGGTCAACCATGCTTTAACCATGGTCAACCATGCTTGTTCCTGCTTTGTCCATGGTCAACCATGGTCACATTTCGCAGGGGACATGTCCGTTTTTTCACTTGACTTCAGCATCTGTTGTCTGTTGCTCTACATATTTTGATCATTTCCTCTGACTGAATTTACTGGAGCTAATTTAACCAAATTTTGCAGGAATGATGTTTAACAGACTTGAGGCTTATTTTTTAAGATCTGACTAAAAACATGAGCCCAAGAAAAAAACATTATTTTCATCATCAGTTCATAGTTCTCTGAAAATATAGAAGTAAACTGATTGGAATGAATGTACAGAAGGTCCTTTATAAAGTTTGCTTATTTGTGTTGGGCCCAGCAAAAACATATCTGTCAGCATGTAATGTTCTCCAGATTTTTCAAAATATGTAACATTTTGCGATGTTTTTGCCTTCCCTTCAATAGGTATATTCCCTCTTGGTTCATATAGTGTATATTGTCAAATTAGTATTGAGGGTTAACACATGAATATTGGAGAATATTGTCCCTAGTATTACACAAGTTTGCAAAGCTAAATTTATTATACCCCCGCTTTGCGGGAGGTATATAGTGTTCATGGTGTCCGTCCGTCCGTCCGTCTTTCTGTACCCAAAAGCTGGTATCCACTACTCCTCCTAAACCACTAATTGGAATTTCGTGAAACTTTTGCTGGAGCTTGATTACATATTGTAGATGTGCACAATGCATTTTGTTTTCCGATAATTCCTTTTTTCCAGATTTTTGACATGTTTTGGACTTTGTCATTTCAGCTCAATGCAAACCATGTGGTGACCACCTGGTATCCTGACTACCGGTACTCCTCCTAAACCTCTGATTGGAATTTCATGAAACTTATGCAAGAGCTTAATTACATATTGTAGAAGTGCACCATGCATTTTGTTTTCCAATGATTCTTTTTTTAAAGATTTTTGACATTTTTTGGACTTTGTCATTTTAGATCGATGCAAATCATATGGTGACCACCTGGTATCCACTACTCCTCTGAAACCGCTGATTTGAATTTCATGAAAGTTATGCAATAGCTTAATTACATATTGTAGATGTGCACCATGTATTCTGTTTTCAATGAATTTATTTTTTCCAGATATTAAAAAAAAATTCAGAAAGGGGTGGGGACGGCGGTGGGGGGTATCTGTGGCCCACTAGGCCACAGTAGTGGGCCACAGTAACTCTAGTTTGTTTTAGTTGTCAATGATGTAATGAAATTTAAGTGATATTTGCACAAGTGCAAAATAGAAATTAATAGCATGCTTTCTTTTGGTTGCTCTGTTAGGGAAATATTATGTTGCTTAACAATAATGCATTATATTCATCAAGTCTGTCAGCACATGGACTTAGAAATGTCAAAGAACAGTATTTTCAGAATAATCATGATAATTAAAAGAGTTGAAATCAAAACAATAACAGATTGAAGTGGAGAAAGTTTAAATTTGTATGTCCATGTCTCATTGTCCAAAAGGAAGAAAGTAAAAACGACCATTACTTCCACCGAGAAATCCATTATTGGACATCAATTGTAATCATATCTTTAATTTACATGTCAATTTCATTATTCCGTTAATTACCATTATTTGATCTTTTCATGTCCGATTCTTTTGATAAATCAAGAAACTGATCTGAGAATTAGACTTGGTTAATTAAACATAAGGAGCTCCTCTAATTGGTATGGCTTTTTTATGAACAAATTGTCTGACAAGCCATTTGATAAAATTGCAGGTTTTGAGTTGCGCTGATTTCTATGGTAATTCTACATGCAAGTGAATAAATCTGGAATTACTATAATGAAAATCTCCTTCAAAAGGGGTCATTATATATTGTTCTGTATCTAAATGTTGTAGACAATGTAGTCTTAGCACATTATGCTTTTCAACCAGACTTCAAGTAACTTTGAAATTATAGGCTTGTGTTCACTCAAACACAGATTTGATACTCACAGTTCACTCAAACACTAAAATGTTGAGAGCTTTGATTCATGTGTTCATTCAAACGGTTATATACTCAGGGCTTTGATATGCACAGGGAAAACATGTGTTTCGATCTAAAACAAATAATGCTTTGGGTTTTAATACACACAGGGGAAACATATGTTCGCTCAAACACAAAATTTTGAGAGCTTTGATACACACAGGGGCAGGCAATTAGAAAAAGGGGGGTTCCAATAGGAAATGAAAGTAATTCTCGCCGAGCGGAGCGAGGCGCGAACATTATTTGGGGGTATTTATTAATGAAACACCAGGATAGTCATTAAAAATACATTATTGTCTAGAAAAATGGGGGTTCCAACCCCCAGAACCCGCCCTCTGGATCCGCCAATGCAGGGGATACTTTAATTCACTCAAACACTAAAATGTTTAGGGCTTTGATACACAGAGGATGACAAGTTTTCAATCAAACAGTAATATGTTTATATGTTTACACCCAGGGGAAACATGTTCACTCTAACACTCTAATGTTTAGAGCTTGATATACAAATTAAACACTAACATGATAAGGGCTTTTATGCACACATAGGATACCGGTACATAAATCCACACAAAAACCAATAAATTTAGAGCTTTGATACACACAGGGGATCATGAATTCACTCAAACACCATTGTGCAATAAGTTTGGGGCTTTGATACACACATTGGCTACAAGAATTCACTCAAACACCACATTTTGGGCTTATATACACAGGGGATACATGTGTTGAATGTTTAAAGCTTTGATAAACACAGGGGATATGTTAATTCAATCAAACACCAGTTTGTTTAGGACTTTCATACACACTGGATATAATTTTCCCTCAAACACTCAAACATAAAAAAATGTTTAGGATACATGTTATCACTCATGCACTTATTATGTTTAAGGCTTTGATACACATTAGATACATGTTTTCACTCAAACAATAAAATGTTTAGGGCCTTAATACACACAGTATACATGATTTCATGTGAAAACTAAAATGTTTATAGGGCTTTGATACACACCGGATATATGTTTTCACTCGAACACTTATACCGGTATGTTTAGGGCTTTGATACACACAGGGGATACATTTTTGACTCGAACACTAAAAATGTTTAGGGCTTTGATACACAGGGGATACATGTTTTCAATTAAACACTAAAATGTTTAGGGCTTTTGATACACAGAGGATAAACGTTTTCAATGAAACAATTTTTTAGGGCTTTTGATACACATGGGATACATACATGTTTTCACTCAAACATACGCAGTGATGCACACATTCTATACATAAGTTGACTTAACCCTTTTATGTCTAGGATTTTGATACACACAGGGCATACACCCTTAAAACTATTGTAATTTGGTCGTTGATACTCACAGGGAATATTGGAGTTCAAGAAGTTGTAGTCTTGAATTTCAGGACTAACATGTGTTCACTCAAAGCACTAATGCAGGGCCTCTCTTTTCATAATTTATGAATTTACTTGTGTCCGTTTAAATCAGACCTGTCAAGTTTGAAAATTGTGTGAGATTTGCCAAAATTGTCAAAGATCAAAGAAAGAAATCAAAAGATCAAAAGAATATTCCCAAAATTTTGATAAGCTTCTGCGAATTGCATGACGCTTGACAGATCTGTTGTAAATAAAACTATATATGTACATTTAAAAAAAATATTTTTGAGACCATCTTTAAGAAAGGAAATATTTGCTACATTGTGTTTATATATTTCATACAAATTAAGATCTAAATTGTAAAATATATAAGCATCTGTTCAATTCATAGATTATTTAATTGTCAGGTGAAACATGCCCCATCTTTTTATTCATTTTTTGTTGGTCAGTCTCACATGCATTCATGTCCTATGAATAAATTGATTTTCATCACTGATGCCATTAGGAAGAAAATCTGCTTGACCATCAGTTAATTAATTACAAAAATCCTATTAGCTTTTCCAATTTCCATTTTACATTATGTTTTACAGATGACATGCTGCTATCGGAAATGACATTGACATACTCTATTGTCCACTATTTTTTATGAGATTTGTTATTACTTCCTTGTTGAGCCTTCATTACATGTTGGTTTGTTTCAAAACCAGTTTGTGAAATGCAAATGCTTGCAGCAATCTGTAAAAGTTATTTGTCCAGGGTAATTTACAAAAAGAATGGCTCTGAATCAAGCACACTTTCTATTTTAACTTGTTATCTTTTTTCCTCACCTTACTAGAGCTAGGGTGAGCTTTTGCCATCACTTTGTGTCCGTGGACTGTCTGTCAATTGTTGGTTCAGCTTAAGCTTTCATTCAAAGATCTTCTCTTCTGAAACGACTGGGCCAATTGGAACCAAACTTGGCAACAATGGCCAATGAGTGGTCCCATGCAAAAAAGGTGTTTTTCCAGGTCTGGGCTATTTCCAAGATGATGGCCAACAGGTAACATAGTTTTAATGTTCCAATGGAAAAACTTATTCAAAGATCTTCTGCCTTAAACTGCTAAGCCAATTGGAACCAAACTTGGTCACAAAATTTTCAGGTTCACACTCTATATAAGATGGCAGCAGAAGGGAACATAGTTCAATATTAGATCCTATGGGAAAGACTAACAAAGATCTTCTCCCTTTAAACTAAACTTGGCATTTTGGAACTATAGTTCAACTATGGATTCTTAGTCATTAACTGTTTTTGTTTGTTAAGGGTCAGGTGAGCAATACAAAGAGCCTTTTGTTCAGTTTGACTGAATTTCAACTTCATTTTTACGGTAGCTTTCCTGGTTATAGCAAGGATGTGCTTTTGCCATCACTTAATTTTCCTGCAATCCATGCCCAAATCATGGTACTTTCAATCAAACTTGCAGATATTGCAGATGTGCACCATGCATGTATTAATTTTGATACGACCGCAAAAATTTTGCGGTCGTATTATGGTATGGCGCTGGCGTCGGCGTCGGCGTCTGTGGACAGCATAACTTTAGTTCTAGTGAACGGATTGTTATCAAATTTTAGTATGATGTTTGTTGGCACAAGCTTAAGCCAGGGTTTTAATTTCACGTTCTCTGCCCAACCCGTTTTTGAAAAAGAGGCAAAAAAGGGGCCAAAAAGGGGTAAAATTAGGTATTTTCGTGTCTGTGGACAGCATAACTTTGGTTCTAGTGGATGGATTGTTTTCAAATCTTAGTATNGTCACTAATATGACTGTAATATTTGGATATGTTCACTGAATCCTAATATTTGTATTCATAATTTAGGTAAATTTGACTTGAAACCGAGCATGCAATCTATAGGTTGATAACAAGGCTCCATCTATACAACATTCATTCAGAAGCTCTTGTCATTACTGTAAATCTGAGTGAAACAAAAATATTTTGATTGTTTTAAATTTGGTAGTGCATATGGTATTTTTTTCATTCATCAGTGTTAGAATTGCTATCTTTTCAATCCCCTTCTGCTTACAAATCCTTTAAAGAAATGACCATGATGAGTCTGTCTTACTTTACATTTAGTCTTCTTGGATCACCTGAATTGACTGACTGGCAGTGTAACAGGTGCTATCATTTTTAACAGACATGCTTCAGGGGCACCTAGGTATCATTCTTGGTTTTTATGGGGCACACACTGTCAGTGTGTTTGCTTTTTGTGTCGACTTTCTTGTATATCATACTGTAAAATATAGCTTAATGTGTCTTCATTAGTGATGTTTGTGTTACTGTTTTGTGCTTATTATTTTCTGAATACTGAAGAATTCAAATTTATACCATGGTACTGTTTGAGTGTTAGAGATGTAACAGGAGCAGTGCATTTGTAGATTTTGTCTATGGGTTAGAAAATGACATAATAACCAATCAGATACCAACAGATATTTAAAAACCATATATGCCTCACTGCTGACCGTATCACAGATGCTGTTAATGGGGTAGGACATGCTTACCCTTCTTGAGCACTTTATACCACTTTCGGTTCTATGGGAGTTCACACTATTTAAATGTTAGTTTATAATGTTGTCCATTATTTCACATGTTGTGGCTGTCATTATTTTTCTGTGTTCTTGTTTATGCCATGTCTCTGGACTTTGTAGAGATTTTGTCTCATGTGAATTTACTCCATATCCTTTCATTCACCATTTGATTTTTGTAACTACCTTATTCTTTGTTCCTTAGTTATTCTACTTCCCTTTATGACATTGCTCATCATGAAGACATGCAATTTGCAACTCTTTTGAAATCCCTTATCAGGTAATGATATTTCTAAATATTCATAGTATTCCCTTGTGAAAGTTCTTGTTGGAAAATCAAGATTTAAATATTCTTAAAAGATTAAGTTCAATACATCCTTTTCTATGAATATATGGATAAATGTTCATGTTAATACCATTCTTAAGCAGAGAAAATGCTTTTGATTGTTGCATTGTTTTAAGATAGAAACTATGGAATTTAAATGATTTCTGGGTCTATTGCTCAAAGATTTCTCTCATTAATTATACATTGTAAATACATTAATAGTCTGAAATCTAATAGAGAGGTTCTTGGAGGTCTGTTTGGTTTGAAATAACTGATTATTGAGGGTTCTTTTTAAGTTTTGATTTTAATGCACATATTCTTAGATCTTGTGTATTTTTTTCAGAATTATCTTCAGCCCAGAGGTCATAATTAAAATTATGGTCCCCAATATTGTATTACAGGTATGGATTTGACCTTTCTGAAGCCTCTAAGAGTATCCAAAGAGACATCTCAAATAATAACAGAGACATTAGATTTTTTCTTCATTTGATTGGACCTCACATAATGAGAAATGATTTTTACCAGTGGCACTTGTTTTTTTTCTGGAATTTGATGCTGTTTTTCAACAGGAAAAAATGTGGTGTGTTTATGCATTTCCATAAATAATGCCATTGGCATTATTGGAAGTACATCTCTGAATTTATAATTTATTTGAGTTGATATAGATTTTTAGTACAATTATGTGTGAAGAGAGGAAGTGTTTGTCAGGATGTTTGATAAATTGTGTATTCTGTTTATAACAAGGTTTGTAAAGAAAATTAGAGTTATCTCCCTTTGTATGCTTTAAAGCTCCAGTAGTTCAATATTGCACGAAGTTATAAAACTTTGCAGATTATTTCATGTGCAAATTTATTACAGCTCTAATTTTATCACTCAGATTTTACACTAGATTGACTCCCTTACAGTGTGACAGTGTGACAGGTGCTGTTAATGGAGCAGGACATGCTTAGGCCTAAAAGAAAATACCTGTGTTTCCAGTAACATACTCTTCAAAATTAGGGTCGGGTAGGTAGGCATTTTTTAAATTTTTCCAAAACTTTTTACATAGACATATTGAGAGTAACTTCTGGACTTTAACAGTGCTTCTTTAAAAATTGCCAAAAAGACTTTAGGGTAGGCATTTTTAGCCCCAAAAATCTAGGGTAGGTAGGGTTACCGGAAACACAGATTTTTTTTATTCTGCCTTACCCTTCCGGAGCACCTAATGTCACTCTCCCTTTGTTTTGAATGTTGTGATTTCTATCTGTCTAACGTCATTGTTTTCTGTGTCCCCATTTTGGCCATGACTTTGGACTTTGATTTTTGTAAATTCACTTCTTTGTTCCTTTGGTATTCTACTGCTGTTCATTGTTTTCAAGAACATATGAAACATGGAATTCAAAACATGCTGTGGAGTTGGTAAAACAATTCCCCGTGGTAGAGATGTATGCTCTTTATTTTTCTTAGATATGGTGTACTTGTACATGAGAAAATATCTCATGTGTACACTTTGTTCAATTACTATTATCTTAATTTATGTAAATTCTAAAACTCAAGGATGAACTCCCTCCATCGTAGTTTTGTCCTTAGCTATATTTGATATTACTGATTANTTTTTTTTTTTTTTTAATTATGGATTTCCTTTGTTTGGGTTCTAGTGCTGCTGATGAAGAATAAATTTCCGAAATGGCCATACAGCTCATTAAAATTATTGCAGTTGGAGTTAACATATGTGTTATGGTCTCATGTTCATTTACTCCATATCCTTTCGTAAAATATTTATACAAGCAGAAATTACATTTTGTTGTCTCTTAAAGATTCTCTGTATATGGTTTGTTTATCAACAGAACATCAAAGTTTGAGCTTATGTTAGAATAATTTTAGTTGAGAATTTTATTTTTTTTTCATGGGGCCAGAGTCGCTAAATGATTTGTTAACCAAAACCCAAACTAAGGCCTTCCGAGGTAGGATAGATTTTTCTGTTTGGAATTGAGTGGTACTTGTGTAATTTCCTGGCAAAACAACCTTAAGGACAGTCAAAGCAAGTTTGACTTCAATGCACAGTTAACCATCGATTTAGTCTACTAAATGGGACCAAAACCTACTAACATTACAGATTGGCCACCATCACTCAATTGTAGGTGGCCAACTGTTCATAGGCCTCCAAAACTCAATTGTAGGTGGCCAACTGTCCATTGGCCACCAAAACTCAATTGTAGGTAGCCAACTCAGTCCACTGAATGCTTGGAAAAAATGTTAATTTGTTTTAGCTTGGCAACTAAAATTGAAAGGATGGTGGTAAAACTTGTAACCTTGAATGGAATTCGCTGTCATGGTTTTTCGTGAATGGTGTTGCTGCTGCACTATCAGGTAGTTCATGGGAAAACTGGTATATTTCATGTATATTCATTAATTGTTCCTTGTGCTGAGTTTTCTTGGATTCACAATGTCCTAGAACAAAACCTGATAGTGCAGTGGTTCAACCAGACGGGAAAAAATATGGAAGGTGCTTTCCATTCAATACTACTTAATTTGAGGACTGCTGCATTTACACTCACAGTTACTGTAAACCGGGAAATTTTCGCGGCAGTTTTATTTTCGCGATTTTTGCGTTTGCAATGGAAGCGCGAATATAAAACGGCGCGAATATACTTGTCTATTATTGAAGTCATCGGTCAACAATTTGGCAGCTCGAATTCAAAACTGTGCGAACTAAAATCCTGTCCATGTACCGCGAAATAAAGACGGCGCAAAAATTTTCCGGCTTACAGTATTATTATTAAAGGTCTATAATGTATTTTACTATAATCAGACATAACAATTTAAGGAGTTTATGTCATCAGAAGTGTTTTGATTGTCTCAGATATTTGTTGCACTTCTTTTCTTCAGGTTTTCATACAAAATAAAATAAAGAGTGCTGTGAGGCAGTTCGTGTAAGCATAAATAAACAAACAAGTTAAAATTCTTGTCGAACTGCGATAAAAGGTAAAACAAAAAATATATACACATATCAAAACATAAAAATGATTAAAAAACAAAAAGACAGAGGTGGGGATTGGCCAAAATAATTTGCTAAAAACCCACAAATCCAAATTGATACTGACACCTTGTTTCATGGATTGGTGGCCTGGTGTTGAATTGGACAGTTCTTTAACTTAACAGAAATACAGTATTTTTTTTTTTTTATTAATTTCAATGACATGACAAATAGTTTGCCCATTTTCTCAACTAAAATAGTATATGTACCCATGTACAGCCCTCTTTTACTCTATTTAACAGTATTATTCTTTATTATTTCTTTAACCTTTGACCTGTCACAGGCATCCTGTCTCTCTATGAATGAATGAAAAAATGTAGATTGATATAAGTGCTTCTTCTATTATAGTTATCAGCCTTAATCCTTTGTTAAATAAACTCATCAATTTAAGATTTTTATCTTTTAAATTTCTTTTTGATAGGATCTCCTATTTTTGTATGAGAACTAAGGTTGTACAGCAATTTAATACCTGTTATGAAATTTGCAGTATTCATTATAAGTTAACAAGCCAAAGCTCAACTGGGCAAAGGTGTAATGTATGTCTAGGTTTCTGTCAAATATTGTAACAGAAGAGCATGAATCTCCCTACAAAATTGACTAATGTCATCTCCGGGAATCCAACCCGGGACCTCTAGCACTTCAGCCAGCTGCCTAACCAAGTGAGCTTAAGAATCGATCTGTCAGCTCAGTCGATTTACTGGCTACCTACTACACCCCAGGTTGGTTGTCCTGTCACAAATTCAGTAGCTCGGTCAATAATCATGCATGCCTCCAAAAAATTGTGTCAAGCTAAAAAAAGTTGTATTTTTTAAGAAGGATTCTTGACAACTTGTAAAATAAAATTGGTAGCACAGTCTGTGCCTTTAGCCACTAGCCCTACGAAATCAGTCTCGGGCTAGTAAAAATTTGAAGTCACTAGCCTGGTTGGATAGTTCAAATTGTACCAAAGAATCTTCTATAAGGGCTATTGAAATTGAGTTCAGGCTAGTGAAATTGAGTTCAGGCTAGTACAATATGGGACCTTACTAGCCCCTTAGGGCTAGTGAATAAAAAAGTTTTTAGCACAGACTGTAGCACGAACCTTGACTAAATAAGGGTCCCTGTCAATTTCCACCTTACAAGACAGTTTAAAAAGCAAACTTTTGGGATTTTATTTATTTATCAGCGCAAAGATGCCATAATCTTTTACTTGCTTCTCTTTCCTTACATGACAAGAATTAATATAGACTTTCCAGACACATAAAGGAATATATCCCTCAAACTCCCTAAAATATGTTGTCTCTTTGAACACAATGTTAGTTTCTAAGCATCAGGAGACAGGCAGCAATCATGCTTCTTGGCACTTACTGACACTGTGGATTATAACTTTAAGGGGACACATCCTCATGCTCCCTGATATAAGCCAACCCTCTGTATCTTAACATAAGGGGATAGGCAGAAATTATACCTTTAGGGATTAACTATACCATTTAAACAGACTGTCTATTGGAGCACACAGCCCTCGTTTCTTCTAACATTGACTGATACCCTAAAAGTACCCTGTCAGAATGTAAACTTTAAGGGACACACCCCTCATGCTCCAACATTAACCAACCCTTTTAACACTGTCAGTATCTATAAGTATTGAGAACTATATCTATTGTACAAGATCTGTTTGATGTTCAGCTAACCTTATAATCGTAACGAGAGATAACGATCATTAACGGGTGGGTAATCATTACTCATTGTTAATAAGCACCTAGCATGACACATTGGGCATACGATATTAAAACAGTTTTATAATATTGACAAAAAAGGCAGTGTATGGGTTTATATGTTGAAAAACCTCAATGAACTCAAGTACATAACATGTGATCGTATATGATGAATTTTATTTGGGTTTTCTTTGTACAATGTTTTCTTGTTTCTCCCTATTCTGCTGCAAGTTGGAGCATTTCAGTAATAAACAAGGATGTGGAAGATGGAGTTTTATAAGGCAACAAAAAACAGTAATTTGGCTATTAGAAAATTATGCAGCAGTATATTATTTGTCAATGTCCATGCATTTTCACTAGCCAAGGATTACAATCTGCTCCTCTCTTTTCTTGAAGAGGAGAAGATGGATCGTAACCCTTGGCTTTCTAAGATAATGTCCATGCTAAGAAAATGTCACAGTATGCAGAGTGCCAAATACTATGTTGAAAAGTGATATGATTACAAAATTACAAAAAATGGGATATCAATTACGTATGCAAATAAATATCTTGTGTACCTACAGTCCAACTTACATAACTTAGTCGTTGGTTCTTGGTTTGAGAGGTACCCTTTGATGAAAGGTCTGCTCTTCTGAAAGCGAAGTCACAGTTGGAACCTTAAACTTGGTCATAAAAAAATCTTCTTTAAAATTTTGCAAGCTGGTTATTTCTAATGCAGGTCATGGCCACTTCTGAAAAGATCAAAGTCCTCTTGAATATGCAAAAATCTCAAAGTAAATAATTTTTGTGAAAAGGATAGTGGACTTTTGGCTGGAACAAAAGAGGTTTCAGAAATACGGGAGTGACATATAATTTGAAGTCGTGTATAATAATCTGGTTTTCCAGCCTTCTTTAGTTACATTTTATTAGTTACATAAGGAAAACAACAGTTTCTTATATGGACTGGATACACCTGAGCAGAGAGGTTACTGCATGGGGTACTGTATAGGGTATTTCTAAATGTGTTACTGGATACAACTGAGCAGAGAGGTTACTGCATGGGGTACTGTATAGGGCATTTCTAAATGTGTTATCTTATCTGTTGCTAAAGTTCAGTTACAAATAATGGTTAAATATTTTACAAGAGGATATGGAGTAAATGAAAATGAGATCATAACACATATGTTTACTCCAAAGTTGTTTTTCAAAATAACACTAGATGCTTGTTTGGAAAGCCTTATTACTTGAACTGAAGTTGTATGTTTGAAACAGAAGGATAACTTAAAAGTTGCCTGTTTGAAAGATAACTAAAGTTGCTTGTTTGAGAGAGAGATAACTAAGGTTGCTTGCTTGAAAAAGATAACTAAAGTTGCTTGTTTGAGAGAGAGATAACTAAGGTTGCTTGTTTGAGAGAGAGATAACTAAGGTTGCTTGTTTGAAAAAGATAACTTAGCTTGTTTGAAATAGATAACTTAAGTTGCTTCTTTAAATTAGATAACTGAAGTTGCTTGTATGAAATAGATAATGACAAGTGCTTGTTTGAAAGAGGTAACTACAAGTCCCTGTTTTAAAGAGAAAACTACAAGTGCCTGGTTGAAAGAGATAGCTACATGCATTTGTTTGAAAGGGTAACTCTAAGTGCTTGCTTGAAAGAGATGTTTGAAAGAGATAGCTACCAGCACTTATTTGAAAGAGATAAATACAATTGCATGTTTGAAAGAGACAACTGCAAGTGCCTATTTGAAAGATAACCACAAACACTTGTTAGAAAGAGATTTCTTCAGGTGCCTGTTTGAAAGAAATAATGACAAGCACTTGTTAGAAAGAGATAACTACATGCATGTGTTTGAAAGAGAATACTACAAGTGCTTGCTCGAAAGTGATAACTACAAGTGCTTGCTTTAAAGAGGTAACTACAAGTGCTTGTTTGAAAGAGATAACTACCAGTGCCTGTTTGAAAGAGATAACTATATGCATGTGTTTGAAAGAGATAACTACCAGTGCTTGCTTTAAAGAGATAACAACAAGTGTTTGTTTGAAAGAGATAACTACAAGTGCTTGTTTGAAAGGGAAAACTACCAGTGCTTGTTTTAAAGATTTAATTACAAGTGCCTGTTTGAAAGAGATAACTACAAGTGCCTGTTTGAAAGAGATAACTGCAAGTGCCTGTTTGGAAAAGATAATTACATGCATGTGTTTGAAAGAGATAACTTCAAGTGCTTTCTTTAAAGAGGTAACTACAAGTGTTTGTATGAAAGCGAAAACTACAAGTGCTTGTTTGAAAGAGATAACTACAAGTGCCTGTTTGAAAGAGATAACTATATGCATGTATTTGAAAGAAATAACTACAAATGCTTGCTTTAAAGAGGTAACAACAAGTGCTTGTTTGAAAAAGATAACTACAAGTGCCTGTTTGAAAGAGATAACTGCAAGTGGCTGTTTGAAAGAGATAACTGCACATGGCTGATTTGAAAGAGATAACTACAAGTGCTTGATTGAAAAAGATAACTACAAGTGCTTGCTTGAAAAAGATAACTACAAGTGCCTGTTTGAAGAAGACAACTACAAGTGCCTGTTTGAAAGAGATAACTTCAAGTGCCTGTTAAAAAGATAATTACATACATTTGTTTGAAAGAGATAACTACAAGTGCTTGCTTTAAAGAGATAACAACAAGCACTTGTTAGAAAGATATAACTTCAAGTGCCTGTTTAAAAGAGGAGATCTACATGCAAGTGTTTAAAAGAGATAATTACAAATGTTTGCTTTAAACAGATCACCACAAGTGCCTGCTTGAAAGAGATCACTACAAGTGCATGTTAGAAAGAGGTAACTACAAGTGCCTGTTTGAAAAAGATAATTACATGCATGTGTTTGAAAGAGACAACTACACACACTTGTTTGAAAGAGATAACTACAAGTGCTTGCTTAAAAGAGGTAACTACAAGTGCTTATTTGAAAGAGATCACTACAAGTGTCTGTTTAAAAGAGGTAACTACAGGTGCCTGTTTGAAAAAGATAATTACATGCATGTGTTTGAAAGAGATAACTTCAAGTGCTTGCTTTAAAGAGGTAACTACAAGTGCTTGTTCGAAAGAGATCACTACAAGTGCTTGTTTGAAAGGGAAAACTACAAGTGCTTGTTTGAAAGGGAAAACAACAAGTGCTTGTTTAATGGATACAACTACAAGTGTCTGAAAGAGATAACTATATGCATGTGTTTGAAAGAGATAATTATAAGTACTTGCTTTAAAGAGGTAACTACAAGTGCCTGTTTGAAAGAGATAACTACAAGTGCTTGTTTGAAAGAGATAACTGCAAGTGCCTGTTTGAAAAAGATAATTACATGCATTTGTTTGAAAGAGATAACTACAGGTGCTTGTTTTTAAGAGGTAACTACAAGTGCTTGTTTGAAAGAGTAAACTACAAGTGCTTGTTTGAATGAGCTAATTTCAAGAACTTACTTGAATAAGATAGCTATAAGTGCCTGTTTGAAAGAGGTAACTACAAGTGCCTGTTTGAAAGGGAAAACTACAAGTGCTTGTTTGAAAGAGATAATTTCAAGAACTTGCTTGAAAAAAAAAACCACAAGTGCTTGTTTGAAAGGGAAAACTGCAAGTGCTTGTTTGAAAGAGGTAACTACAAGTGCTTGTTTTAAAGGGAAAACTACAAGTGTTTGTTTAAAAGAGATCATTTCAAGAACTTGCTTGTAAAGATAACTAGAAGTGTTTGTTTGAAATAGACAACCACCTCCCCTATGTGCTTGACAAAATATTATTGAAATTTGGTTTGTTCAAAAAGTTGTATATGAAAAGATATCATGTTTGAGAAAACTAAAAACTGAAGTTGTCATGTTAGGATGAGATAACTAAAAGAAGAGTTAACTAGCTAAAGGTGCTTGTTGAAGAGATATAACTAAAGGGCTTTGTGCGTAAGAAATTTCTCACGCAATTGTTCAAAAAAAAACAAAAAACAAAAAACAGTATATGGCTCATTTTAGATCAGAGATCGATAGAAGTGCTTATATCATGAAAGGGAAAACAAATAAACTTTGGTATCATAGTAAAAGGATTTATTGAAAAGAGGGGATACAGTTGAAAGGGTTTAAATGAAGATGCAGGGAGTATTTGTGCAAAATAATGTAACAAAAGGATTTAATGTTAAAACAAGATATTAAGAGGATTCAAAAGGATTTTTTTTATGAAGGAATAGTTTAAGTCAAGGCATTGTATTGTACAGTTTTTTTGTTTGATGCTGTGATTCATTGACAACCAGTATTGCCTTACATTGGTAAGTGCAGAAAGCTGCATTGATCAAATTTATGATAAAATTAAAAAAGTCATACTAATGTACCAATAAACTTTGCCTTTTTGAAATTTATTTCACAGAAATCTATTTAAATGAACCGATAATAAAAACTGTTGTATAAATATTAGTATTTAAAACGAGGTGTTAATATATAGGTTCAATGCCAAATTTGGCAATGATAAGAGTTGATACATTTATCTGGCAACATTTCAGCCATTGATTTAATAGCTTAATGAATTTAAAACAATGATCATATACAAACAATGTTTTGTTCCACAAAATTTAGCCTTAAATTACTTGGAGAAATCTGACCCCTGTATTGGACTGCTTATAAAGTATCCAAATTCCCCCCAAGGGTACCTCTTTATTTGAATTACCTGAGATAGACATTTAAAGTTAAGGTAAAACAATTTTCAACAGGAAAGAAGTTGTAAACAAATTTGTTTGAAGGTGTTTTATATTTCTAACTTGTATCATTTTGTAATTAATTTTCTGGATAAATTAATGTGTGATTGGAATTAATTCTTTTCATGTTGATTTTGTGTATTGGGATAAGTTACCTGTAATACACAGGTAAGATAGTTAGTATTTACAGACCACTTAAAATAAGTGTTCCTGGTAAATAAGTACTTAGTATAACAATAGTAAGTAAAAGTACATAGACATCTGTTGTATATAAGGGTGAATTGGACATGTTTGGTCCTATAAAATTGCTTGAAGTGTACCCCTTTAATGTGTTCTTTTGAATTGGTCCATGGAAATGCCAACATCATATATTTTAGCAATGCAAAATACTGCAGTTTTCTGATTTGGTAGAATTTATTCAAAACACTTGTAGCACACAAGCATATCCTGCTCCTGAAAAAAGGGGGGGTTCTGGTCAAGATTCCTGTTGGCACCTTCAGCGTGTATCTCCTTTCTTGTTCCATTAACCAACATGGAAATCTTTCCGTTCTCTTATCAGTATCTGAATATATTGCAGTGCAGGAACTGAAAGGGTTATATATGCACTACAAGGAAAGTACTTGTTAGTCCAGTTTGTGGAGACCGGGCTGTTTTTAAGCCTTCAGGTGTCTTCTTCACTCAGCCCTTTCTTTCACGTGGTTCCAGTCAATTTAGTCCTCCAAAAGAATGAGTTATTGTCACAATTGCAAACTATTCTCATGCTTTCCTTTGTCATTATTACCTATATCCTGCATGAATTACAGAAAAACAAATGTAACGGGAAGGTTTAACTTGGGACTCTATCCTCGGTCTGCCAGTGTGGCAATACCTATGCCAAGTTCTCTGCTAACCATTTGCCTATTGCCAAAATAGGATTAAGTTATGGAAAATCATACATTTATCACCAGCGGATGCAGCCTTTGAAAAAAAGGGGGATTCCATTCAATGTTTTTTTTACCATTTTTGGTAATTTTCTTCAACATTTACATTTACATTTTTCACCATAAATGTTAAAAAATTAACAATCTTTTTCAAGTAGTTTTATGAGAAACAAGGATTTTTTAATGTATGGCCTAATTGAGGTTAAATGCATCCAATTTACTTGTTTTGATTTATAAACATATGAATTAATTTCTCTATGTTTTCCTTGTATGTGTGATTGTGATGTCATAAGGAGGTCAAGAGGTCAATAATGATGTAACAGTTTTGAAACGCATAACTCCATACATGGAGAAATTCATGTAAATCTGGTATTTTAATAATTTAGCCAGTATAATCCACCCTGTTTTTAAGTTTACTTAGGACAACACTTAACTTGAGATTAAATTTCCCACTGGAAAATCGTAAGAAATTAAACACTTAATAATTACTTATCCTAACCTTGGAAAAAAATAACATGCTGACTTCAAAAGAAAATATTACATTACTCAAACCACTCATTTGGCAATTGACCTTAAAATGACTTTGCAAGTTTTGCCTTTTAGAGATTTAATCCTTGAATAGCAGTTTCAGTACCAATTTGCCAACAATTTTTGTCTGGCCTTAAGGATTTAAGTTTTAATTTTGAGCTAACCTAGCTTGCTATAGGCTAGCCAGAATGTGATTTTGCATCCACCTTCGATTGTTTGTCAGTTGTATGCTGTAAACTTTTATTGATCTTTTCCTAAAAAACAATAGGCGAATTGGAGCCAAAAATTTTAATTTGTCTTAATGAAGTTGAGGGGACAATGAGGTACCCCGGCTTCCACATCTACATCCGCATTTGGCCACACATGTATATCTCCTCAACTATGCATGGTAAGGTCATGAAACTTTGCATGCAGGTGTATCTTGGGATGACTGACAGCATCCAAGAAAATTGAGTCTCTCTGACCTAAATTTTACGCTTGATTGATTTACATTCAAGTTTTCGGACGAGTTCAGATCTCAGTCACTATACATGGTAGGATAATGTAACGTGCATATACATGCATTTCTGATGGTAGGTCAGCATCAATGCAAAATTATGTCACTTAGACCTATATTTGATGATTGATTGATTTACATTCAAGTTTTCGGACGAGTTCATATCTTGGTCACTATACATGGTAGGATCATGTAACATTGCATATGCATATAACTCTGATGGTAGATCAGCAAAATTATATGGTGTCTAGCAGTTCTGCAACTTTTCCAAGAGCTAGGTTGATCATATTTGGCATGTAACAAATTGTAAATGATATTATGGAGGTTTTATAGAGGTACAATATTTGTTGACATCATATCTTGAACTGGCCTTGACAGCAACTAACTATGCTTCCAGATGGTTGTAAATAAGTGCTATGTGTTCATATTTCAATGTATGGTGATAGCTTTCTATAGGTTCCACACAAGTCTTGTAGATGTATTGTCCAGATCTTTGCCCAGTAGCAGTGTTTCAAACTTCGTCTCTGAGAGATTTGTGTGATGCTTGGCATATTAGATTTTGAATTTCATATGATGAGTGCTTTTATGAATTTATTATAATGGATTCCACCTCAGGCTTCTTTGACTGGTATCGCTGCTGTACTATAAGGTTGTTTGCTGGTAAAAATTTTCCATTTCACATATGTACTAAACACTGTTCCATGTGTGTAAATTTCCCTGGTTGTAAGACGTCCCAGAACAAAGCCTTATACATGTACTGGCCGTGTACCAGTTATCGCCATTTTCACACTATGATTTTGCGTGTGATCTTCTTAATCTGGGACGAAACTTTTAATGCGCTATATTGTAAAAAATAACCAAGTAAAACGTTAGCCAATCGTGTTCATTTTCAGTTTCATTGCACATGCGCAGTAATATAGTCATTTTAAAAAGGTTGGTTTTCTGGACAAATTTTGCTGATGTGAGTACCAGTTATCGCCAAATTTCAAAATATGCATCGTTTTTTTTTTCAAACTGTTAAATGAACACTTTAATCCACCTAAGTACTCTAAAAAGGGATGAACTAAAAGGGGAATAAGGAATGAAAGGTCAGCCGATGCAATTTTCAAACTGAAAGTAGCGTGATTTTTATCAATGCGAAATTCGCTCTATTTTTTCACGAGAAAAGAAAATAGAAGACATTTACAGCCCCAATTCATCTTGATTTGACTATTTTTGAAGAGGAAGCAACATAGTTAGCATTTATTTCTGGCAGAAAATATAGCTGACATCCCAAGTTCTCTTTTGAGACATCACATGTTAAAAAATCTATTTTTAGCAAATTATCATATGTGACCCCCCCACATAGCAATATATATTTTAAAGGGGCTTCCAAGGGATTTTATCTCAGATTTCACTGTTTTTAAGGATTAAAACAAATTTCTTCAAGGAATGTATTTTTAGGATAATGTTGTCGATTCTGTACATAACCATTTAACAAAAGTCACACAAGATCTCCAAGCACGTAAAAATTGGCGATAACTGGTACTCGACCAGTAGTGCATTGGCGACACGAAATTGACAATGCAAGGTGAATACCATTGCAATCATAGTGACATTGACATCATTTCAAGACTTAAAAAACTGAATCTGTATTTCTGCATTGCTAATGAAGGATTATTTTTTCACCAGATTTTGGTGAGGTTTCTTTCTTTTGAATATTTGGAAAGATTCAAAGTCACACCTTTATAATCCTTAATAAATTTCCTGTATAGTTTCAACAGATTGTGCCAAATATGAGTGAAAGATGAAAAATTGGATGTGTCAAGTTTTCTGTTAACTTGTTTGCTGTATTGACAAGTTTCTTCCTTTTCTAAAATGAAATTTTCATATTCATGTGTAAAAACCTACTGTATTAATTATAAAAAGCTATACTCAAAAGGAAAAAAAACATGTTATTTTGTTGACATCAGATTTCAAGATATTATGCTTGTTATATAATATGCATTTTATTATGCACACCTCGATGAACATTATGAAAGATCAGAATGACACAATTTATGACCTTCGTGCATTTCATAGGCTGACAATTTATTCATGAAATCAATTATTTTGTCAAATCTTACATAATTAAAGCTGATCATATCTCTCCATACATAAAAATCATTTACTGTGTTTTATTTTTGATTGACAGTTTTCACAGCTTATTAACTGAATATTGCAATTATTTGGTCCCAGGTCTGACAGGCTAAACCAACTTTAGCTCACATTGCCAAAAGCCTTATGACCTTTTGTCAGCACTGGCTGTCAGTCATCCATCCTTTTGTTCAGCTGGCAGACTTTACTAGTCATGGGCAAATTGATACCCAAACTGAAAGACTAAACCAACTTTTTAGCTCACCTTGCTGAAGGCATTATGACCTTTTGTCATCACTTGGTAACTGTCATTTTTCCGTCTATTGACTTTCCACATTTTCATCTACTCCTCTGAAACCACTGAAGCAAATTCAACCAAACTTTACAAGAATGATGTATGGAAGGTCCTTTACAAAGATTGCTCATTTCATTCCAATCCGATGAAAAACATGGCTCATTTCATTCCCACTGATAAAAAACATGGCCGCCAGACCAGAACTTAGGTTTAACATTTGACCCTATGGGAAAAATCACATTTTCATCTTTTCCTCTGAAACCAGTGAAGCAAATTCAACCAAACTTTACAAATTTTACTAAAGGTCCTCAACAAAGATTGCTCATTTCGTTCCGATTCGATAAAAAACATGGCCGCCAGCGCTGAACTTAGTTTTAACATTGGACCCCATGGGAAAAACTACAAATTCATCTTCTGCACTGAAACCTCTGAAGCAAATTTAAATAAACTTGATGTATGGAAGATCCTTTTCAAAGTTTGCTAATTTCGTTCCCCTCCAATAAAAAACATGGCCACCAGCACAGAACTTACGTTTAACATTGCACCCCATGATAAAAATCTTATTTTCATCTTCTCCTCTGAAACAGCTGAAGCAAATTCAACCAAACTTTACAGGAAGGATGAGCTAAAGGTCCTCATAACAATGATTGCTCATTGTCCCCCGCCGCAACGCAACGGAGGGACATGGTAATGGTCTGCGTCCGTCCTTCCATGTGTTACGTTTTTTGTTGGCGCAACTCCTCAGAAACCGTTGGTCAGAATTCATTCAAATTTTACAGGATTGTTAGTCACCATTAGTATTAGATCATATCGTATCGCCATTTTGATTCGTCAAATTTTGTGGGAGTTATGGGACTTTGATTATTTCCACATTGTTATACAATGGCAAATCTTGTTGACGCAACTCCTCAGAAACGGCTAGTCAGAATTCATTCAAATTTTACAGGATTGTTAGTCACCATTAGCACTAGGTCATATCGCATCACCATTATGATTCGTCAAATTTTGTGGAAGTTATGGGACTTTGATTATTTCCACATTGTTATACAATGGCAAATCTTGTGGACGCAACTCCTCAGAAACGGCTAGTAAGAATTCATTCAAATTTTACAGGATTGTTAGTCACCATTAGTACTAGGTCATATCGCATCACCATTATGATTCGTCAAATTTTGTGGAAGTTATGTGACTTTGATTATTTCCACATTGTTATACAATGGCAAATCTTGTGGACGCAACTCCTCAGAAACCGCTAGTCAGAATTCATTCAAATTTTACAGGATTGTTAGTCA